>JBBPMY010000472.1:0-15500 GCA_038090615.1 Phylloporus gajari
TTTTGCATACACTACAAACCAGGAAGTACAATATGAGGGTGTAACCTCGCCACCCTACGACTCGGAGAATGTGCGGCAGGCGAACAATGAAGACTCACCAGTACCAGTCAATCCCCATCGTGACAGGCATAGCAAGGCATCCGTCAGGAAAAGTACAAAATTACGGTAAACCCCTTCTAAGATATCTAATCCGTGTAATCTGTATAGTTGATTATGATACCTTCATAAGGGTAGGTCTGGTGGGCCATCTGTGTCGCGTGCGCGTTGAAGTGCCAGGAGTACCCTCCTTCTCTACATGTGCCAGCCTTGTCAGTCCGATTGACATCATCGACACTCGCTCAGACTGTAGGTGATTGTAAGGCTAGGTTCGTCGGACAATGTCTGCCGCTCCGGAATTCGTTGTACTGAGTGGTAGTTATTATTCGTGTCTTTCCCTGTGGCATGCTATTATTAACTGATGCAATTGTATGAGCCCGTTGCAAGGGGTGTCAGCCCGATTAACATCGCCGACATTCACTCGGACTGTAGGTGATTGTAATGCTAGATTCGTCGGACAATGTCCGTCGCTCCGGAATTCGTTGTACTGAGTGGTAGCTATTATTCGTGTCTTTCCCTGTGGCATGCGATTATCAGCTAATGCAATTGTATGAGCCCGTTGCAAGGGGTATCAGCCCGATTAACATCGCCGACATTCACTCGGACTGTAGGTGATTGTAATGCTAGATTCGTCGGACAATGTCTGTCGCTCCGGAATTCGTTGTACTGAGTGGTAGCTATTATTCGTGTCTTTCTCTGTGGCATGCGATTATCAACTAATGCAATTGCATGAGCCCGTTGCAAGGGGTGTCAGCCCGATTAACATTGCCAATATTCACTCGGACTGTGGGTGATTGTAAGGCTAGGTTCGTCGGAGAATGTGCGTCACTCTAGAATTCATTGTACTGGATCAGTCTGGATGGTAGCCATTGCTCGATATTTCCCTGTAGCGCGCCCTTGCCAACTAGTGTAATAGTACAAACATGTTGCAAGAGGGAGTGTATGTGAGGAAGGTTGTCAATATGTTTCAATGTGAGATCCGAGCCTCTTCACCTGCGAGGATAGCAATCCTCCCTACAAATATCATTATGATGAACTATGTACTGGTATGGAAAATGGGTTCCATCGTCAGTGTTGTACAATCCTGAGATGAAAGCCCCTTTGCACCTATGATTAATGATGTCGCCCATAAGTATCGTTGTGACAAGGTATGCGCTCGTAAGCAAGAGCGGACCTCATTGTCAGGTTGTACAATCCTGAGATGAAAGTCTCTTTGCACGCATGGCTAATGATACCGCCCATAAATATCGTTATGACAATGTATGCACTCGTAAGCAAGAGCGGACCTCATCGTCAGGTTGTACAATCGTCCAGGAAGTTGCAGACAGGACCACTAACAGCACGCCTGTTCCTGATGCAAATGTGTCATTTGTTTCATGCTTTGCCATGTTTACCATTCAGACCCGGACAATGCATACGAAAAACCATCTATTAATGCATCTAGGTAGTTACTAGGCTTGTGTATTACTCTGGCCCACAGTGCAGCGCCTTTTAAAAGACGCCATCACCGACATATTTTCAGCGACTGGGGGGGCATAAGTCAGAACCCCCTCCCGCCCGAAAACCTTTCTATTCTCGACATCAGCCCGCGTGCCACCAAGAGAGGGATCAGCGGCTTACCGGTTCCACCATAGAAGGAGGTCGTCTATGAAGGCCTTCTCTTCGGCATCCTCAACGCCTTCGAACCACTTTACAATAGTATTATAAAACTCGCTGTGGTCGAAAATTTCATCCGTAATCCTCCAAGTCCCACAACTGGAAAGCGCAAATCGAACCTATATCTTCGTTAGTGCGTATATAGCCTGGCGGTAATCGAGTACTCACCTGCACTGCAGTGTACGCAATAGCCCTTGGTTCCACCGTTTTCATTTTGATTAGGCTTGCTACATGGCTGCGGGTGCGTCTTTCCCCACGGCGACGCTTGCGGGTGGGCATCAGATCGGAGGAGTTGTCTTCTTCATCAGCCGAGCTGGGTGATGTAAAAATGAGCTTGAACGCCTGTGGTGCATCGAGTTAACCTTTAACACGCAAGAAGAATGGACTTACACGAAGTAGAATGGAGCCTTTGAATAATCCTGCGGCAGGGTTATGCGGGTCGTATTTCCCTTCCTCGTAGAGGAAGCGTGGCCAAGAGTTCGCCGTGACGAGGAATTCTGGGTGCCAATCTCGAATTTTTTCTCGGTGTCTGTCCCAGGCATGCTTAGAGGACCACGTAGTCAGTCGAATACACTTACTCCAGGTTCTCCCAATCGTATTCCACGGGACAGAGGAGTCCTCCTGTGCTATCGTTGTGGAGTCCGCGGCCCGACTTGTCGTAAGGAGACAGACGAGGGTTCAGAACCTCGATTTCGGCGAGCCAATTCACTATCGTAGTCTTGAGAACTGATGCATCGTCGGCCCGAGCGGAATCTGCTCCAGCCGTGAGCTTTTAAACGACGATTAGCTACTTGATGCTCATCTGAAAAGATGCGTACTTGCTTAACCACGTTGTCCAGCAAGCCGGCATTGCCTGGGTTGATGAGCCATTCCCCAAATCCAGGCAGAACAGCGATTAAGCGTTCGTAGCACCTGAAAATCCTATTTTCCCTGAAGATCCTATGAATGACTTCCAAGTAATGCACGAATCCGGAGACTTACTCGTTTGAATGGCTATATTCCGTCCCCTCCATAGCACCTCGTCGATCCGCCTCGTCGATCAAATCCTGGACGTTGTCCGTAAGGGATACAAGTCTCCTGATGGCCCTACCACGTTGGCGCCAAGTACTGGGGGACAAATGTTACTCTAAGTTTTCTGAGTCTAACCCGGAGTCACTCACCGACCAGTCGTAGGATGACCTGTCGCAATCTGCGACGCATGGAGCATACGAACTTGTCGATCCAGCGCCATTTGGGGCAGGGAAGACATATTGCCAGAGATGAGAAGGACAGAAGCTACCGCCTTAAATATGGGCTCGAGGATCGCCAAGGAGACCCTGTTGGGTCTCGTCGCCCCAGAATATTTCCATATGCGGCAAATATCGCTTGTTAAGTCCTATAGCCCATTCAGGGCCCTGACAGTTTGGTTTCGCGGTAGGAAAGTGACGAGATAAAGTCCAGTAGCCCATCCCTAAAGCCCAGCGGTTTGGTTTCGCGGTCGGTGATAACGTCCTGAAGCCCATTCCTGAAGCCCATTTGTCTCCTGATCAGTAACCGGCGCTACCCCAATGCCGGGACAATTGCATCCGCTCACAAGAGTTTAGTTACTCACCAACCAGTGAGGAGGTAGCGGCGTGGAAAATACCATACATGAACTAACGTCAGCAAGTGACTGTGCAAAGGGTAAGGTCAAACCTAGTTGGCAGCCGATGCACTCGGGACACGCAAAGAGCGGAGTAAGAATGAGGCCAAATGGCGAAGGGGTACGTGCTGGGGCCAGGGAGAATGTAAATGTCATGCCTGCCGAATCAGCTGTCGACAAGCACGAATACATTATTAGCCAAAGTGATGCTAGGCAGACAAATATTTTCTTGCACGCTACCTATTCTTCTTTCAATGTGCCTTCAGCTCTGTCGTTTCCCGCTCGAGCTTCAACGCGAGATCCTTCTCTGGCTCAAGGATGAGAGCGATGTGCACCGCTATGCCCTAGTGGTGAAACGTTTCTACGTATGGTTAGTCAAGTTCTGTACATACAACATACATGATGGATTCACCTTCTCCAGGCTGCAGCCTTTCTTGTATCGCAGGGTTCGACTCCAGAATGATCACGTAGCAAGAGCATTCATCGACTATCTACTTGCGAAGTCAGCACCTGCCAATGTAGAGGAGCTGTACTTCGGGCACTCGGTCGATATCGCCATAATTGCGGATCTTCTCGGCCTTTGTCTGAAGATCACGTCGCTTACCATCTGTTTCTCGCACCAACAGATTGAGGACGAGGAGTTGAGCTCCCTGCTGGATCCGCTTGAAGGCCTGGAATCTCTGAGATCGCTGTACATCAGGTTAACGTCTGCCGGCGGGCTAGGAGTATTTTACCTACCCAAGTATCCCGTATTCCATCGGCTTACCCACCTCCATCTCGGGGCTACGGCTGTTATCTTATCAGCAATTCCATTAGGCCTCTCGAGGCTCAGGAACCTCACTCACCTTTCACTCCACTGGTATACGGCTCGTTCCTGCACTTCAGGCCTGCAAGGTTTTTTGGCGCGGCATTCAGCCCAAGTACTGGTCATGTGGTGTTCAGATATTACGTCGTACAGCGCCCTTGCAGACAGTCTGGCCGAGCGGAACTTGGCGGATCGGCGGGTCGTTTTGTTGCGGTGTTCTCGGTACTCCGAGTACATGGATAACGGTGGGTTCTGGCCGCATGCAGAACAAGTCATCGCTTGGAGGATTAGAACGAACGGTAAGCAAGAATCTTCAACTGTTACATTGGAACGATACCTGAGCTCTAGCTAGCGCATCCATTGGCAACCGATACAGAGACGGATCCCAACCCAGTAGAATAAACTTCAGATTGGTGCGACGGAAGGGAGACATAGTCGGGAAAAATAGACTACTCATTGGCCAGAGCATGCCTTTGAGATAAATGGATGTTAATACGCGCAGTAATTAGCATTTCAGACTAAACTATGAAGAATCGGTGTAAGCAAAACAAAGCTCACAATGAGAAGGCAAGAATCAAAGACTGCTGGGCGGTAGCACAAAGCCAACGGTGTGCAGACGGTCAAGGTGCTTCCTGTTGAGTAAGGTCACCTATCCCGGATCAAGCCCGCATGAGATCGCCAATTGATGAATTCGGGATCCGCCGAAACACGTTTCCATCGCTGCGCCAACTGCGCTGTGTATAACTATCGTCCAGAGTCACTGCTCGCTGCTGCGCCGTCTGCGCTGTATACTATCTTCGCTATGGAAAATACCTTCTGTCCTTCTACTTCTTCGACGTTCCAATATACTCAGCCTGTCACCCTTTCACACAACGAGTCTCTCCCTTCCAACCACCTCCAGCCCCCCACCAATCTTGGTGGTTCCGAGGTAAAGATGGAACTCCTTGCCATCAAACCCTCTTCTTCACGGGGCCTCCCTGTCGGAGATCCCAATGCCAAAAAACGTATCCTTTCAGCCAACAGGAGGATGCGTGAATTGTACCCTACATCCAAGTATCGTACTTCCCTCTGGTCTCCTGAACTGCGCTTTGCAATGAGAGCCGCAGGTAGATCATCAAACCCCTTCCTGACAATCCAGGATTTGACGCAGGTTAGCATTACTCAGCACATATGCCTTTGATTTGTTCTAATGTTGATACCAATCAGGGGAAAAAGGTCTTCCAAACTGGCTTGTCGCAATTACCCGACCAACTATTCAAGAAAATTTATGCTGCAAAGCGTGCATCGAGGGACTGCATTCTCGGTCGCCTCTCTTCAAACCTGCGTGAACTCGATGCCTTGGAAAGGCTTAAAGATGTCATCCTAGAGATGCACAAACGAGATGGAGAAGAGCTAAATGCCATGAGCGAGGACTTGAACAATTTCAAGGTGGCGGCGGCGGCTCGTGGTTGCTCTATCGATGACGATATATTCTATCGTCATGCTGTTTACGCCGATGAATTCGTGGCGTTGGTATCCACCAATACACAACTCAACTTGATGTCAGACCTCTCAGATACTGGGTCGAGCTCCGATGATTCGGAATCCGTCATGTCTGATGAGGTTAGTAGTGACTTTCGGAACACGGGGGAAGAGTGAAATCGGGCTGAATGATGGATGGTATGTCAATCTACCCTAAAAAGGAGGAAGCTACCCAAACCTTATTGTCCAGGTGATAAAACGCCCTAGTGGAATATGCCTTGTGCCAGCGGGTCGTCGACTTTCCTGGACTATGGGTTGGGAGGACCAGTTCCTTAAGCGCTTTCCCTCAATGTTCTTTACCTGATCTACCAAATTTTGTTATACTTGTCTCTTCAATTGAATAGACGTTTTTGGTGGCACTGGACGTGTGCACAAGCACAGATATCATTGTAGACGAGAAGATATAAGGCACCGAGCACGTCCACGTGACCTCCTGGCGGCGCCGTACGACTTCCACGCATTCTCACGCCCTCTGCTTCCTGCAGTGTACCGTGTTCTGCAGCGGTGTATGAAAGGTCTAAATATCATATGCATACTCGCCACTTAGGAGTGCCGACTGCCGTCGGCGGAAATTTTGCTTGACATTTATTTGTTAGCTAAGTTTTGGAACTTCACCTATGTACACGCGGTGACCTGTTCCCACGGTCGTGCTGGCGTGGCGCGGTGGGGCAGCATGTGGATAACTGTACATCACGCACGCTATGTACTGACGCTCGAGCGCAATGCGACGGATAGGAACGAGCAACCGTACGAGTTAAGCTGGAGATCACCCCGGACATCAAGAATGAAACTCGTGTCGAATATGAGCAAGGCGCTCCTCATTCAATTAGGTATGTATTTCCTTCAACATATCTACCCGCTTTGCTTATTATTGCGCAGAACAGCCCGAGGACAGTCACCAGTAACGTGCGCGACTGCACCACACCAATATCACCGCCATATGTCAGGACTATGATACATGCACACTGGCGACTGGCTCCAGTGACCGTTAACAACACCAGTGTGCGACCAACACCCACCGCACTACTGTCACCGAGGACAGCCATGAATTTTTCGGTAATGTACTTACACATGAATTATCAAATATTTCTGACCACGTGATTCGCATAAATTCGCTCTATTGGTCGATGATAGCAATCTCATTCTAGCATGGATCCAAGGCCCCCCAGAAATACATGTCAAGGTGACACACACCGCAATATAACCCATGACAGCGGTGAACCATCACCCTTCCAGTCGCTTTACGCCGGGCCATCCATCCATCCCAATGCCTACTGGCCTCCGCCCACGATACAAACCTCGTGGACTCTGGAAACGATGTCAAATGCCAATCGTGATCTCGCACCTGCTCCTACTACTACTCAAGTATACCCGCTTGGTGGTCTTGCGACCGCTTCCGCATCAGCTTGTGCAATCGCGTGGCCCCCAGCTCATACGTACACACATCCCTACACCACCTCCACATTGACCGCTGCAATTCCGCAGCCCGCAAACCTCATGCATCCGCAACCCCCAGCCTCTTTTGCATCCACCACTGCAGCCGCACCGCCCACGACTCACGCGTTTCCTAGTTTCCCAACCCCTTCCACGTCGCTCGTAACAGAGGGGTTTCACCCCCCAAATCCACCAGCCTTACCTCACGCTGCCTTGTCCCTGCTTCCCCCCGCTCCGTCCCTGCTTCCCCCTGCTCTGCCCCTGCTTCCCCCTGCCTCCTCCACACCCTTCGCTGTAACCGCATCACCCGCGACTCACACGTACCCCGGTTTCCCGGCCCCTCCCGCATCGCTCGTGGGGTTTAACCCCCCAAACCCACATGCTTTACCCCCCGTGGCACAGGCCTTTCCCCCGGCCTCGTATCCGCATCCCCTGGCCTCCTCTTCAACTGTCACTGCAACCATGCAGCCCACGACTTCCTTCCCGGCCCCTCCCGCATCGCTCGTGGGGTTTAACCCCCCAAACCAACATGCTTTACCTCCCGTAGCACGGGCCTTTCCCCCGCCCTCGTATCCGCATCCCCCTGCCCCCTCTTCAACTGTCACTGCAACCACGCAGCCCACGACTTCTTTCACTTCGGCCGACTACCTTCCTGACTTTCTCAACCCATTCAAATCCGACCCCTTGCTCAGTGCCGACCCTCCCAGATCATTGAATTATGACATTTCACACAGATCCGACGCATCCGAGCCACACATATGGGACATCGCGTTGCCAGTAGGTGGTGAACAAAACACAAAACGCAAGACTAAGAGAACGAATGTACTTCCGGTAAGTGTAAATGCTGATACGTCCTGGCTAACTAACGTACCGTTTGAAGGGTGCTGCGGCGCCACCAAAAAAGCGTCGTCGGGAAAAAAAGACTTCCATCGATGAAGATAAGCAGAATGAATACAAGCAAAGCGTCAGGAGGAGGATCTGTGGCCATATGTTCTCTACTAATATCGCGCCAACGCTCAGAGATGATCGCCCCACTTTTCAAAAAATCCTCGAGGACGCATCTACCGAGGTTTTCCATTGCGCTACCCCCCCTACTACACTATCGGTGAACTGCACCGACATGGCCTGGAATATCCGAAACTCCTTTCGGGACTATGCCGATGAATCTGTGGACAGGCTCTTTGAATTGCGACCTCGCCTTCGCAGCGGTCTAGACGCGTGTGACTACAGGAAAAACAGAGTCGAAAGCTTACTCTCGCTGGAAGAATACGGATACCTGCACGAAACTCTGGGCACGGTACATCAATGAGTATCCATTCTAACAAAAGCTGATTACTTGATTAGGACACTTATTACTTTGAACACGAGTGTTTTCGGGATGCGATCACCCACCTCGTATGGGTGAAACTAAGGTGTAGTGACGTCATCAACCCCTCATTAATGTTCCATCTTGTGGCATTAGTGGCCGGGTCATACACCGTAGCTCTGCGGCGGCGGCAGTCTGGGACCGTTGAGGAAGACAAGGAACCAAGTGATCATTTCATCGGTACCTGTCGAGATGTCTACTCATTCATCACAGAGAACGTCATACAGAACGACGTGGCACGGCAAAGATTTATTGACCATTGTAATTTGATCGTAACACAAAGTTGTGCCTAAAATCAAATTACATACTCATGTAGCATGAAAAGTTCCAATGTTGTTCACAACTATCTCATAATCAGACCTCATTGCATGCACAGAACGTGATTATCATGAAGATCAGATTGCACGTGAACGAAGTACATAAGAGGGCATGGAATTGGATACAAATAATGCGACCACCCAAGCAACAGCAGTGGCAAAACTGCTGCATAGTACAACATCCACAGTGAAGGAGTGACCTAGAAGCGATTAGAACGAGCGCGTCGACGAAATGAATGTACCAAGTCGAAACAGGCCTTCAGGAAGCCTGGAAGGCGACCGGAGGGTGCGGCGCGACGAGCACGATTCAAAGCACGAAACTGATGGAGATGCCGCAGGATGTGATGGGAAATGCCCCAGGAGCGACGACAGCGAGCACCAGGTCGAAACAACCGCGCAAAGTCGATATCCACACACGAGGGCGAAAACGCGAGTAGATGGAGTCGGGAATCGAAGAAGATGACTGGGGCCACGAAACTGATGGGGACACTGATGGAGACGGTGCCCAATACGATGGTATAGATGGTCGTATGGATAGCGTAACGAGCGGTGCACGCTGCAGGTCGAAACGACTGGAAACACGATCACTAGCTGAACACCAAATGGATCAGCAGTGACGAGCACTGATCAGCGCAAGATGGCACACTCACCTAGGCCACCCATAGCTCATCCCAGGTCGCCCACCGAATATTTTGGGCGACTACGACAACCTCCAAAGCGCAAATCACCTACTACAAAGGTCAGCCACGCTAGAATATACAGATAGACTTACCAAGACCGTCAGCCGAGGCCAACCCAAGCATGTCAGTCGCGTCAGATATAAGCTATAGAGGTTTGTCCCTTTTCATCGATTAAGCAAGGTTTCTGGACGCCAGTCGGCGGTTCCCGAGTGTCTGACGCCTGGAAATAGGGAATCGCACGGGTATGGGTGACACCGCGGTACTTGACTAACAGGTACTACGGGTACGGGTTGGGATAGGTGGATCCGCCTCACTACCGTGCACATTTACCGTGGGTCTGCGGTGTCCTACGGGTTTGAGTAGTAGGGGTAGGGGCTCTTTGTTAGTCAGCCTGGTTTGGTGGCACTTGGCTTTGCTACCTTCGAAGTTCGAACAAAGCTTAATGCTTGCGGCGCAAACTCAACGCCACCTTTCCTTCAATGTCATTACTGTGAGCCACAGACATCACACCTATCGGACCCAATGATGTGCTAACAGCGAAGCGCTTTATGTTGTCGTCATTCCAGATACTGTGACAATTGATCTGATTCGAGTGTCCTGTCCACGGACACTGTTCTGAAGCGGCGCAAGTGGTCCCAGTGATATAATGGCAAGGGAAACTCAACTGCGGTCATGCCTTCTAAAGTTTTACTGAAGCCATCCAAGCAGGCAGGATCATCTGATGCAGTCTCGTCTCACTCTCACTCCTCCATTACGTCGTCACTCTCTCGTGCAACTACCGCCGTTAAAAATCCTGTAGTCAAGGGGGTCTGCAGGTCTCACTCGCTTGTCGAAGAGGGCTCAACGGTGAGTGTGTATTCTACCGCTCCAGTTCATGTTCTAACTCTGTCCGCAGTCCCGGCACTGGTGAAAATTCTGTCTCACTCACCCCGAACTACTGGTCATCGGGCACACGTCATCCCTCGCCATTCAGGTCGTCACACAACGCCTCGCATCCCGTTTCAGTGAGTATGCTATATCCTCAGTGCCCAGTATCGTCCTCACTCCAGTCCCTCCACTCAACCCTCCAGCTACCAGGGTCCTTTCAACGGGCGTATCTTTGTGTGCCTCGAGCCTCGTTGTCCAATTAAACCGTGTAACTCTCCCACTTCATAGCCTATGCGCTCAACAGGACCAAGCTTCACTCCTTCGCAGCAAGCGGCTCAAGGTGTGATTCCCGACTGCGCGGGGATCATCCGACCACCGCCTGTTTATATCCCCCTTCGTGCTTGCCTCTAAGATCATCCATGATGACACCTATTCAAACAAGTCTTGGTCCATCGTTGCGCAGGGATGTCCCAGTTGTGCGAGATCAAGCAAATGGAACGGAAAATGTGTCAGTACCTCAAATGAGAGCTCAATGTCGACCCGGACACTATCTGCGCCCTCGAGGAGATGACTTTGTCGACGCCGATCCGTATACCACTTATATCCTGCCATTGACAAAGAAATCGACGCCGTCACCATGGCGAATCCATTTGCAGCTCGTCGACAACCACTTCCCTTCCATCGTCCTATGAGCACCGCTATCGTCGCCAACAAAAGCTGGTTATCTCTGGCCTCAATCGTCCACATGGACCCTCGCTTCCCACGTTTTTGGCACACAGCATCACAGATTTGGGTTATGAGTATGTCAGAAGGAGCGTGTAGTCCACGAGGCAACATTGCCGTATTTTTTCTTCAGAGCAACCTCTGTTATCTAGAACCACGATCTACACTCGCCGCATGGGCTGACAATGCGAAGCCGCATAGTCGTCTTTGTTCTTTGCCTAGGTACTTTTCTACTGTTGACTATCATGTTCAAGTGCGGAGACGACTGTCGTGGCACGTTCGCCTCTCAACGGGGACTCCGTCAACACCGCTCAAAATGCTCGACGTATCAAGCCGTGCACGCACAAAAGCTTGCTAGAATGGCCACTACCTTACATATACCTGAAAAGCGCCCAAGGTCTTTCAGCGAGGTGAGTTTCACGCCTCTGATTCGTTCTTCAACACCAACCTCGGGATTGCAGGCCGGAAACTCCATTCAGCCAGGCCCTCAGCCAGGCTCGCGACCCCACCGCGATCAAGCTCTGTCATCTTTAGAGGCAAGCATGGACTCTGCGAGTCAGGTATGGGCTTCTATTGGTTTCTTGGGATGTCCTTCACACTGAGGGGAATATCAGGCTATCCAGAATGACAGCCGACCTGGCTTGCACTCCCAACTTGTGGCCTCTGATGAGGGGCAACCTTCCACCCATGATCCACGGATGGAACTCCCGAGCCAGCCAGCGCCTGAGGATGCCCCGCTCGGCCCTCGCACCCGCAAACTGCCAGCGAGATTTCGAGACCAATTGCCGGAGCCCCGTGTATCAACCACGGCTCTTCAGACTGCCACATCGACGGTCCGGCGGGTATTCCTCCATGTTTTCGATTCCTTCCAGACTGGATTCGACTCATTCGGCATCGCACGTGAATACCGGCACCGACCCACTCACGACCCGGACCAGTTCATCTCCCATGATGATTTGGCATCACGACCGGCCCCGGTTATCTCTCCTTCAGGTCGCGCGCCACCATGGCCATGGGCCAATATGACGATATGGCGACTGATGACATGGGCACTGACTGGCAGTCAACAGAAGTCTACCGCAGAAGTGACCCGGCTTGTCACCGATGTTATTCAAGCTCCTGACTTTGTCCCCGAAGAACTTGTCGGTTTCGACGCTCAGACAGCTACTGCCCAGTTGGATGCCGCTCAGAAACAACTACCTGGCGATCACCCTTTCGTCAGGGACAACTGGAAACAAACGAGTGTAAATATTGTCGTACCCACTAGGGAGAAAAACAGTAGGGGAAATGGAAAAAGCTTTATCATCGAAGGTTTCTATTATCGGCCGATCCTAGAGGTCATCCGGGCTGTCTTCGTCGATCCGTTGGCCAAACGGTTTCATCTGATGCCCTTTAGAAAGGTACGCAAATTTATCATATTGAAGATAACATTGTTAGATTATGATAGATATG
Source organism: Phylloporus gajari (assembly GCA_038090615.1). Lineage (NCBI taxonomy): Eukaryota > Fungi > Basidiomycota > Agaricomycetes > Boletales > Boletaceae > Phylloporus > Phylloporus gajari. The sequence goes on from JBBPMY010000472.1 coordinate 12,539, forward strand.
GCGATCACCAGTCACTGGTGAAGAACAACTCGTGTATGATGAACTGTACACCACCGATGCCTGGAATGAAGCTCAGGATGAAATTCAGAAGCAAAGACGTACAGATGGTTGCCAGCTGGAGAGGGTTATCGCTGGAATTATGCTGTGGTCGGACTCAACACAACTCGCACAGTTTAGTCACGCATCTGCATGGCCGATCTACTTGTTTTTCGGGAACCTGTCCAAATACGCACGTCAGACAGCCGACATGCAAGCTTGCCATCCCATCGCATTCATTCCGTCGGTGAGTACATGATTCATCTATATCCCGTATTTCAGGCCACTCAAAGGGGTGACAGCTTCCTAATTCCATTCGCGGATTCCTTTCAAGTATTACAAACCGCAAGAACAACGCGGACATCCTCACACACTGCAAACGGGAACTTGTCCATGCGGTGTGGAGAATCCTTTTGGACGAAGACTTCGTTGAAGCATACCATAATGGTATAGTGATTGAATGCTTCGACGGCATCAAGAGGCGTATTTATCCCCGAATCTTCACTTACTCTGCAGATTATCCTGAAAAGTGAGGAGCACAGCTAAGCATTCGTTATCTATCTTTAACACATCCTCTAGGGTACTTTTGGCCACCATACGTGACAAAGGGATTTGCCCATGTCCACGCTGTCATCTGCCGAAGTCATTGTTCCATCGCCTTGGATTTTTAAGCGACCTTTCTTCGAGGATCACGCAGGCCCGAAAACACTGGCAGCACCTTGTGCAGGCGGCCAGGCATGCCTTGTATGAGCTTGGCAAGCCTTTCAAGAGCGTGGTTGTAGAGCGCATTCTGAAGCCCCACTCGTTGGTTCCAACCGTGGTAAGCAGAAATAATCCTCAGAGCATCCAGTCTACTAACTTGGCCTGTATTGGTGTAGAACGCTTTCACAGACCGGCTTTCACACCTGGGCTTTTCCATTTACCCCAGGCTAGTAGTTGATCTATTGCACGAGTTCGAGTTAGGGGTGCTGAAGTCTATCCTGAAACACCTGCTCCGCATAATCCACGTAGTCGACTCCCATCGCATTGATATCTTGAACGAAAGGTGATCACCCCTAGATTATTCTGTCCTCGTGTAGGGTACTGACTTTCCCTTCAGATTCACAGCCGTTCCACCTTTTGGGGAGGCCATTCGCCGTTTCCCTGACAATGTTTCAGATACTACCCGGCGCCCAGCATGGCACTTTGAGAATGTCCTCCAGGTCAGAGTTACGATGTCCACACGACTGGGAGCTGGAGTACTAACATGTTGATTGTAGTGTGCTATGCCGGTGTTCGAGGGGTTGCTACCTCTCAAGCACGAGGAGGTTGTGCAAACCCTAATTTTCCGGCTTGCTGAATGGCACGCATTAGCGAAACTCAGATTCCATACAGACGATACTCTTGCGCTACTTGATCAAGCCCTCCGACGGCTCAGTGCGCAAGTACGCCGGTTTCAGCGAGTGACATGTGCCGCTTTCGAGACTAAGGAGCTGCCTCAAGAGTCTGCTCGAAGGCAGCAAAGGGAGCTTGCAGAGATCCAATCAGGTCGTAGGAAGAGGCCAGCAAGAAGCTCCTCTTTATCAAAATCCTTCAACATCAACACGTACAAGTTCCATGCACTCGGGGACTACAGCCAGATGATAAAGAAGTTCGGCACTACCGATTCGTACTCCACTCAAGTTGTAAGTGAATACGATTCACGACTTCCCTATCTATACAAGCTAATATCTCTTCGAGGGCGAAAGGTCACACCGACTTATCAAACAGTCCTACGGGAGTTCGAACAAGAAAGCGTTTGAGGCCCAGTTTGGCATACTGGAAAGACGACAAACAATTCTAAGGCGACAAAGCAACCTTGCCTTGGAGGAAACGGATGACGAGAGAACCGAGTCCCCTCTCATTCATCACTTCATGTCCGACAAATTGAGACGGGACAACGTATTCAACCTCCCGCATTTACTGTACGAAAACCGTAGTGACCCTGCGGTGAAGGTAAGATTTATCAAAGTTACGCTCACACTTTGTCCTGATACCAAACACTCTGCTTAGGAGGGCTTTATGCGATTGCTAAAAGACCATCTACTATCCAGGCTGTTGGGCTTAGATTACGATGGTGACGAACGCGTCTTCACTGCCCAGCAACGAAACGCAATCCAACTTATAAATACGGACAGGATTGTCCAGTCCAAAATAATGCGCCTCAACTATACCACGTATGATGTGCGCCAGGACCACGACACCATTAGGATCGCACGCGGGGATGTTGTCATGATACCATCAAGGGATGATGAGCATCCATTCTGGTATGCTCAAGTGCTCAAGGCTTTTCATATTCAAGTATCTTTCCTTCAAGACGACACGACGCGTTCGGAGCAGACCATGGAAGTTCTCTGGGTCCGTTGGTTCGGTATAGATCGGGATCATAAGTGGGGATTCAAGGTAGCTCGTCTTCCCAAGATAGGATTTGTCCCGGATCATCCAGCCCACACACCTTTCGGCTTTCTGGACCCATCGCTGGTGCTCCGTGGTTGTCACCTAATCCCGTCGTTCTCCGATGGTCGAACACATGAACTTCTGGCACCTGGTCCCTCACTCGCCAGGCTTCCCGGTGAAGTAGACGATTGGGCTGCATTTTACATCAATATGTAAGTGTAAACCATATTCACCCATTCTATGTTCGCTAACAGACACAGATTCGCCGATCGTGACATGTTCGCTAGATTTGCAGGGATAGGTGTGGGCCACGTTTCCCAGATGCTAGGCAGACAACGCCCAGCATTGATCATAGAGACGAGTGATTCAGACGATGAAGATCTCGAGATGCAAGTGGACATTGAGTGTCAACCAGCACATGACGATTATCAAGAATATAACGTGGATAACGACAACGAGGTTGAGGATGATGAATGTGATCGCGATGAAGATGACGATGACGATGACGATG
>JBBPMY010000473.1:0-15493 GCA_038090615.1 Phylloporus gajari
TGCAACAGCTATACAGTACGCATCGATCACCATCATCGTCAAATAGTACGCGTCAACACTCACGAGCATGAGAAAGAATATACTCCCCCTGGGGCAGCTGCGTACGAAGTTGCTTCGTGAAACTCACGAGCCACGTCTCCGCAGACCCTTGTCCACTATTAAACGCCGTAAAATCCTACCCAGCGTCAGCCAGCACCACTCAACACACACATAACATACCTCGTAGTCAACGTCGATACCCAGTAGGCCATACTGCTTGACCCACGCGGCCATGGTGTTGGCCGTCGTCACCGCATCAAGCCCAGATGACGTCGGGGTCTCTGTGGACCCAAATGCGGAGACGATCAGTGAGATCCCGGCAGCGTCGTACTCGGAGAGATAGGACGAGCGCTGGCTCGCCGAGAGCTCTTGCCAGTTCTGGGCCTCGTCTACCGAACCCGACGCGAGTAAAAAGGTAAGTGCACTGTACATGTCTTAGTCATATCATGTAGACATTTGGATGAGTACTTGCAAGACGTTGAAACCCTTTTTGTGCGCGCGTGAGTGAGTGAGTGAGAGCCGAGCGCTTTGGGCTTACCTCGAGGTTGGATGCAGAGGGGAGGGGGTTGAGCCATGCATCGTTGTAGACCACGAAATGGGGTGCAGCCGGGGTCGATCTCTTCAACAAGTTGCGGGCCGAGGGGCTGAGACGTTCAAGCTTGTCCGCCAATGGAATGGCTTGTAACGATCCAAACAAGGAAAGAAAGATCAAAGGTGCAGTCAGCAGGGAGACCATGATTGCGAGCAAGGCGCCAGAGAGCTGCAAGGGATGTCGCTCACCGTATGTCGTTAAATATCCTGGGCAGAATTGATAGCGGTTGGCCTACCTCATGGTGAGTGTTTCGCCACAAGATCTCTCGACGGCTCAAGCTGACTGTTCGAGTACGATGCTGACGAGGCAAGTGGATCAAGGTGCCGCAGTCTCAGAGGCAGCCGTCGGGCAGTTCGGGATGGTGACTGGTCATTCGCAAATGCGACCATGGCGCCGCCATATGCTCGGAAGTAGTGATGACGAACAATGTGTTCCTTCATCAGGACCATTCAACAGTGCGACTTACCAGTGCCCGCATGGATGAACTCTAACGGTGTAACAAGACAAACGGCACTCGAGATACAGACTAGAATAGGAAACCGAGGTGCGTTCTCGATCGGGAAATCAGAATCACATGGTGGGGTGCTGAGTGGCATAAACTGCAATCAGTGAGCAACACCAAGATAGACACGTTCGATGCCGCTCCTTACCTGTAGACCGCAACGCTTTTGGGATGCTGCGGTAAATCATGCATAGGCCACGCGGCATGAAAATAGTGGCGTTTCGGTCCGGTCATATATTGATCACCATACCATGCTCGGGGGAGTCGCAGAGTGCGAACACAAACATACCCGTGAAGGGAGTCATCCGTACACTATGCGGCGGCGGCGGGGAATGTATAGAAAATTGTGTTTCGTCCATACGACAATACGCATGGTACGCAAGATCATTTTACAATGAACTGGACTGTTATGCGTTGTGAGAAACGTGCTCAACGTGGCAGGCCACGTCACGGACCTGCGTGCTACGGTGGAACAGGTAGACCAAGCTTTGCGCAGAGCAGGGTCAATCTCCCCTTGAGTTTGGCAACATCCTCCATCGTCTGACGTTCTAGTGACGTGGACCCTGTCTCCGGTTGTGTGTTCTCGACGATTGCTGAATCGTCCAAGTCAAGATGCTCCTTGGCATGCTGTTCGGCGTCCAGGTCGCGTGGTGCGATATCGGAGAACTGTATGGTTGAGAGAAGACCGGATATGCTACGCAGCTCCTCGAGCTCCTGCGAATCGGGTTTCTGAGAGGTCAAAAAAGAGCTCATCGCAGCCGCTACCCCACGTAGGTTGCCAATCTCTCGACCAAGGGGTACACCAACGTCTGCAAAACCAGCATCAAAGCCCGTTTGCAAAAGGGCTTCTTTGCCTGCTATGATGCCCTCTCGGTAGCCAGACTGATAAGAGATGAACGTCACCAAGACAAGGAGCGACCACGACTGTAACGCACGGTGGTGAATTCAGAGGTGATTTTGGTCCATTCAGCCTCTGGAATATGGTCTATTTGGGGGTCTTCTTCCCATGGTGAATCAGTGTCCATCGTCTTGGATGTTACTGAAGGGATCAACCCAAACATAACTCATCCGGATCTGTCATGGCCCCGACAGCGCCCATGCGCGTCCGCATGACCGACCACATCAACAAGCTGCAAGAGACCATCGTTTCCAAGCTCGAGTCGTATTGTTCCGGCGAAAAGTTCAGACGCGAGTCCTGGTCGCGAGATGAAGGTGGAGGTGGTCTGTCTTGTACATTTCCACCCTTGAACTCTACCTCCCGTGTGTTTTTTCCCTCTTGCCCGCTACGCTACACTGTACACGCGCCAAACTTGCAGGTCATCCCATTGAGAAAGCCGCAGTCAACACCTCGACGATACACGGCGTCCTTCCACCCGCCGCCGTCAAGCAAATGAGCACCGCCCACGCAGCCCTCGAAAACATCGACAAAAGTCTCCCCTTTTTTGCAGCTGGACTCAGCGTCGTCCTTCATCCGTATCACCCGCGCGTCCCGAGCGTACACGCCAACTACCGTTACTTTGAGGTCCTCGACGCACCTCCAGACCACCCAGAACACGCTGTTCTCGCATGGTGGTTTGGCACCATTGTTGACATGACGCCCGCGTATGTCAACGAGGCCGACTTTGGCCACTTTCATACCACTCTCAGAGCTGCATGCGATAGCTGGAGCGACGCTGAGCACACCACTATATCCATCTACCCACCCTTCAAGACATCCTGCGATGACTACCTTTATATCCCACACAGACACGAATATCGGGGCATCGGCGGCATCCGATTCGACGATATGGACTCGGATGCAATGCGTGCGTTGCTCAGCGAGCAGGGCACCCTACCAGAGGCGCTGATCGAGCGATTGAGCGACCAAGAATCCTTGTTTTCCCTCGTCAAGTCGCTCGGAGACGCTTTTCTGCCGAGTTTTATAGACGCTTTGGACAGACGGAGGGACGAGCCGTTGGTACCCTCTGAGAAACGGTGGCAGCTCCTTCGCCGTGGTCGCTCCGTGGAGTTTAGCCTTGCAGTCGAGAGAGGAACAAAGTTTGGGCTTGCTACACCCGAAATCAACGTCGAGAATGTGCTGGTGACGATGCCTCCGGAGGCGAGGTGGGAGTATTGTAGCGAGCTTGGGGCAGAAGATCAAGACACTAAAGAAGCAGAAATGATGAAGATACTGAAGAGTCCGAGGAGTTGGGTCAATTAGACATGGTGTGCACCTCTCTGTCCATGTCTTCTTCGGTGTCACATCTAGGTTTTTTTCCCGAGTGACCGGGTATGCTGATTGCGCACTGGGGACTAGTGGCTGAGCTGCTGTGGTAGTACGATATTTCCCCGGATTCGCTAAGTATGGGTCAACATTTGAGTTCCTCAACTCTCGCTTGACTAGGCCGCTGCCTGTACTCGACTTCGGCAAGTACGTAGCAATATTGCTGACAACCGTTGAAGCTGTGGGTCGAAGTTACGAGGATAGTTGTCGCAAAGTGTATTAGTGATATTATACTTGCCAGACCTTGGCTTCCATGTATTACACGCACCTTGGCCCTTCAATATTCATGACGTGTATAACCATTGACTAGCCAACACTTTTATTTCTCCGAAGTCCTGCCCTCGACTTTCGGCAATCACATAAAGAAAAACTCCGATCCGAAATAACACACTTTGTGGAAGTCTGAAGTTCAATAAGTTGGTTTTTGGCGTGTTCACAAATTAGTGACGTACATATTCCGTCATTATGGTTATGTATAAAGAGCATGGTGCGGAATGCAGTTCGCTCGGGCATCCACCATGTTCAACCGTCTGTCTACTCTTTTTACAATCGCAGTCCTCGCCATGGTCGTTGCTGCTGCTCCAAGCACACTTCAGGACCGTGCAGATGAACCGTGCCCTTCCGATACTAGTGATCTGCGCTGTTGCACTTCTTTTATACCAGTAAGTCCACATATTTTATTGGGCTGTAGTCACTTTCTTGTGATATTTAGGATATTTCGGGATCTTTGGGGGTCGGGGTCGGTTGTACTCTTTTTGGAGGCAGCGGTATTGGTGTGGTGTGCGGAGATGCACTGCCCTTGTGCTGTGACCCCAGTGTCAGTCAATCGTCGAGCAAAAATTATGGATCGGCAATAACTGATATTCTGTTTCTTCTCCAACCACAGAATGGGGTCCTTATTAACCCCACCTGTCAACCAATAAATGCCAATATTTGACAGTTATATGGTACACCATTCTTCTGTGATACTTGCTTTCGATGACGGAGTGCTTGATGGGTTAACATTGCCGGAGAACTCATCTGCGCAATATGACTAGATGGTGGTTGAAACGTGTCCCTCACAGATGTGAGGCGTGGGGAGTCTGTTGCAGTTCCTTTTCGGCGAATTGAGAATACTTATAGCAGACCTACGGGCGAGACTTAAGTAAAACTTGACTGGATCACCCTTTGATATATGGATAACAGTGGGAATTTGACAACGCAGGCGCTGTCGCAAAGTCCGAACGAAATCATCGCCGTAGCTAGTGTAGCACGAAGTTATCCCATTACTATAAGTACGCTGGCGGTTGCATCCTCTCGTCATGCATTTTACTGGATAACAGGATCAGGACACACACAAGCCCAGTGTCACTGATCATCCTGGTCACCTTGGTTAGACGTAGAAGAACACAGTAGTAGCTTGGCGATAACAATACGTTTTATTGGTTCGAGGATGTGGAAAATCATGGAGGAAGGCATCAAAACATGTCCAGCACGCGTATGCCCTGCCAATCACCTTGCTCAATGTTGCCGGCATCATCTCCTACACCTGGGCTGTGATCGCACCCTCGATTACGGTTCTCTTGTATTCTTCCGCGTTTCATTGCGTGCATGCGGGCAGGAGTGTACCAAAGGGTTGCCTCAGTCGGGCGAGGAACTCCGTATGCGCGTCTGTCAGCTGCATGATAGGTGTCGCAGGCAGCTCGGCGTCATCCATAGTGTCCCCATACGAGGTGTTGGAGAGGTCCGGGAATAGATCCAACAACGGAAAATCGTCCAGTTCTGGAAGTTTGTCCTTGTCGGGTGCAATATCTGCCATGTGCCCGACTGCATGTCAGTCGAGAAGAAAGTTGATCCAAGGGTGCACTAGATATAGAGATTTCAGCTTTGTGAGACTCAACCTAGACTCGATCCGCACAACTCCAAGCGCGTTAGCCTGTGCACGAAAGACACCTCTGCCATTCCGAAAAGGGGAAGATATGGTCGCGATCTTGAAGGCAAGGTACAGAAGTCTGATCCATTGTCCTGCAAAGTTTGGCGTGGGCAACTTATCTACTCGGTCACATAACCCCGATTCTCGTGAGTAGGAAACGCCTTGAGTTTATACACCACGGCTCCCTTTTCGTACCGAGGTTTATTGCCCTCCTACGGGCCAACAACGATAGGATCTCACGACCTCTTGTTCAGTGAGAGCATGATCGATATTGGTCGTGGACGCGACGAGTCTTGCAAAGGTAGGGATCGATTCGAATGCAATAGTCTGCTCCGATTTATTGTGTAGATATGACTAGATGATGTGTCGATAAGCGCCAAAGGGGAATCGCAAACAGCTTCCCTGGTCGATGCATCAATTACTTCTTTCGGCCGAACGTGGTGGCGAGATTGCTCTATGAGGGTCCATTAGCGAAGGAATAACAGTACAGTGTGAGTTGGCTCACCACGAATCACTGGATCAGACGATTCCGACACCTTCAAGAACACGGCCTCAAACGCAGCTAACTATCGTGTCCCTTGCCAAGTAGCGCTGCATAGTTCTCTCGTAACACGATGGGGAGGATGGATCAAGTTTGATTACCTGGGTAGTAGCCATTTTCATGGACGAACATGAATAAATCGAAAATAACCTATATACTTCATCTGCCTCGTTCAGGGCATCATTCCACCCTTGTCCGCGTACCCCTTGTTTCGCTTAGCCAGCGGGTCTTGCGGACTTGAAGGGTCAAGCGGCATAACCTCCGTATACTGCGAGATGGCTTCGTCATATCGTCTAGCATTCAATGGTGCCTTGAGTCCCTTAACACATTCACTCACCATGGGTCCAATCTGCCAGACATTTGGTGGAAACAACTGCATCTTCGACACGCCCGATCATTTAAAGATGCTCACATAAGACCTGGTATATTTCAATCTTTTTCGACCATGCCCTATAGGCGGTTCAGAAGAGCTGGGTCGATTAGACATGGTACGGGTAACGGACCTGTTGGACGAGCGGGAATCGGCTCGACTCGGCGTATGGCGACAAGCCGAGAGGACGCTGCTCGGAGCTGACACAGAATATGAAAGTCGTAGTCAGTGAGGTAGCGGGGACCGAATTTAGGAGCGTAGCCACCATCGGACGCTCACCATCACCCTTGCGTGCACAGCCTTCGTCGACATCTTGAGCTTAAGTCCGTGACTCCGTGTCACATCGTTACACGTCACTCGTACCTATCGTATTCAATGTGGTACTCCCGTACCGCCGCTCGTTCATAAGCTCGGCTCACCTCTCTATCCATGTCTTCTTTGGTGTCATCTTTTTTTCCTGAGCGACCGGGTCTATCTCATCTCTAGAATTCGATGGAATTGCGCAGTGAGGTTGCCAAAATTCGGTATGCGGAAGAGCTGAGTGGGATCTATGCGCCCGCCTTCACCAACCATGACAATCCGGTGCAAGTGTAGATGACTGAATGATCTTTCGAGCTCAGCACCACAGATTGGGAGCACAGTGTACATAGGGGAATGAATTCACATAAAGGGATCACTGTTTTGATGGATGAGCGCGAGCAATGCTACATCCTTTCCTATTGACCTGCTGCTCGTACTCTACTTACTCAGGTGGACTGGGTGTAGTTTGTAACAGTCTCCAAGTACTCAGCAACGCTGACAACCATTGAATCTGTAGGTCAACGTGACGGTTAGACCTAGCGATACTGTAAGTACCTGCCAGGCCTCGGCTTCCATGTATTACGTGCGCGTTAGCCCTTCAATGACCTGTATGACCATTGAAACTGGCCGAAGCTTTGTTTCGGCGAAGTTCTGCCCTTGAGTCTCAAGCGACTCAGTTCTATCGGTAATCACACGAAGAACACCAATCCGAAATAACATACTTTAGGCGACTTTACGGAAGAGTCTGAAGACAGGATCAAGACTCAATAAGTTGGTTTTTGGCATGTTCGCACATTGGTGACGTACATATTCCATCATGGTTGTGTATAAAAAGCATGGTGCAGAATGCAGTTCGCACAAGTACCCACCATGCTTAACCGTCCGTCTACTCTCTTTACAATTGCTGTCCTTGCTATTGTCACTGCTGCTGCTCCGAGCACGTTTCAAGCTCGTGCAGTTGAATGCCCTCCCGATGGAGATTTGTATTGTTGCGCCAAGTTTTTTGTATATGTAAGTTCATATTTTGTTGGGCTGTATTTGCTATTTCATGTGATATTCAGGGTGGCCCAGTATGGCTGGGGCAGGGGATTGGTTGTACTCTGTCTGCCACCGCCGGTCTTTATGCGGGGTGTGCAAATACACCCCTGTGCTGTGACCCCACTGTCAGTCAATTGTTGGGCAGAAAATTGTGGATTGATACTAATTGGTATTTTGCTTCTCCACCTGCAGAGCGTGGACCCTACCGCCCTGATGTGTAGCCCTCCTGGGAGCGCCAACCCTTGATAGTTGCATAGCACATCGTAGGAGTACTTGATAGCATTCATGGAGAGCTAGTTTGCGCAATATGACTTGATAATTTCACAGATATAGTAAGGGGCGGGGAGTCACTTGCGCCTCCTTTTCGACGGTTACACAACAGAACATCCTTGAGGATATCCCGAATGATGTTGCCTTGGGAACATAAGTCACATGCAGGAAAGGGTGCCAAATGAGGGGTGGTGAGCGAGCGAGCGAGGGGAGATTTCAGGCGGTGATGGCGAGCACGTTGTTGACAGGATGATGAAAGCGCTGTACCAATGTCTTTGAAAGAACGTGCACTACCTTTATACATAGTCTTTAGAACGACATCCCTCCTATGCCCCAGCTCTCCCCTTCCTCTCTTACCTCTTCAGTCCCTTCAGTGAGCTCATCCTCTTTGCCTAGTCCGGGAGAGGTTAATCTGAGTTTACTCGTGGAGGCAAACACTGAATTCACACCTGGCGACACCCCAAGAGTCAACTTTCCGAGCGCCAACCTGGATCCCGCTGAGACCTCCTCAATCCCCTTGGTAGGTCCATCCTCTTTGCCAAGAGAGGATAGCCTGACTTTGCTTGTGGAGGCAAGCGCCGAATTCCCACCTGGTCATATCCCAGGAATCGACTTTCCAAGCAGTATTCCCCCAACTGAAAACCATCCTATGGTGCACGGAATCGATACTCGCACAGCACATCCCTCACAGCAGAGCAATCATCGCTTTCATCCGTACGCCTCCCCAACTAGGGCTTCTTTGCTGGACGTTCGCATCGCGTCCCGTTCACTTGGACTATCGCCCCGGTCCGGTATAACACTCGAAGATCTACAGCGAGTACGTACTGCAAGTCATCTTCTAATTGATAATTGACTTTGTGACTCAGGGCAAGGACTACTATCTGAGCGCTCTCTCTGACATGCCTCACAGCATCTTGAAGCATGCCTATGAGTCCAAACTCGCAGACCGGGAGTGCTACGCATACCGTGTTGCGCTCAGCATGGCAGAGATTAACTCCTGCAAACGACGTCTAACCCTTCTTGAATCTATTCGAGATTATCGCGAACGAGACGCCAAAGCGAACGAGGAACAAATCATACTCCTAGAAAATTTGCTTCGCTTGGAACATGTCACTGTTGATGACACGATAGGTGACAAAAATTTGCAGGGGGCCAATGAGGAAGACGGTCTGGCGGAGCTAGGGGTGGTAGATAAGGAAGTGAGCTACCTCGGGGAACTCATTCAGTCCCAGGATGGCAGGTGGGGCATGGGCCCCTTATCTAACGAATGAGAATGAATCATCGGTGTACTGATATTACCATTCGCAATGTGATCTTTGAGCTCTCCACTATGAACGTTGGCTGACTATGCCTGCTTGTCGTGTCAGTCGTATGAACTTAATGCTTTCATTTTCTGTGCTAACAACGTAACAGGACAACCAGCCAGTATTACGAGTCCTCCTTTAGGAGGCGAGTTTTTGTACATTGAACACCTGCGTGCTACGAATCTTGGTGGGGTGAAGAACTCACCTCCTGAAGGAGGACTCGTAACAAAGCGGTAGGCGCCATTGCAAAATCCGAGTGAAATCGTCGCCATAGTGTAACACGTTCATTCTTACAAACTATACTGATGGTCGCGTCCTCTCATCATGCGTCTTACCAGATAACAGGATCAGGACACACACAAGCTTAGTATCGCTGACTGTCCTGGTCCATTTTCAACACCTTGGTTGGACGTAGGAGAGCACAGCAGTAGCTTGACAATTTTTAACAACACGTTTTCGGTTCGAGAAAGTGGAAAGTCACGAAGGAAAGCATCAAAGCACATCCAGCACACGTACACCCTGCATCACCCTGTTCAACGTTGCTGCTGTCATCTCCTGCACCTGGGCCGTGATCACATCCTCGGTCGCGATCCTCTTATATTCCGCTGCATTTTTTCGTGTGGGTGCGAGCAAGAGCGCGCCAAAGGGTTGCCTCAATCGAGCGAGGAACTCCATATGGGCGTCCGTCAGCTGCGCGATAGGCGTCGGGGGTACATCGGCATCATCCAGTGTCCGCATGCGAGCCTGTGTTGGACAGATCAGGGAATGGACCCAACAATGGAAAATCGTCCGGCTCTGAAAGTTGGTCCTCGTCGGGTGCAATATCTGCCATGTGCCCGGTGGCGTGTCGGTCGAGAAGAAAGTTGATCCAGGGGTGCACGAGATATAGGGAACTGAGCTTTGTGAGATTTAACCTAGACGTGATCCGCACCGCTCCAAGCACATCAGCCTGTGCACGAAAGACACCCTCTGTTCCATTCCAAAAAGGGGGGATACGGTCCTAATCTTGAAGGCAAGGCACGGAAGCCTCATCCGTTGTCCTGCAAAGTTCGGCGTGGGCAACTCATCTACTCGGTCATATATGATGATATAGCCCCGTGATCAGGTCAGGATTAAGTGCAGACGCACGCAACCGGGAAGTGATCGTCACCATTTCGCCGTCGGGAATGGGTGGCGGAATGTGAGAGGTCACTGGCTGGCTGTACACGACGATTTTGGCCGGAAGACAACTGTTGAAGTCGTTAGATTTCCCATTCCATGCGAGGATACTTCTGTCCCCAGAGCTCATGAGTAGCTGAGACAAGAGTCGCCCCAAAGCCTTGTCTCCCTCCCCATATGTGACCGGTAAGGTCATCGAGAAGATTCCAAGTAACGAATATGCGGCGTCCTCGACCCGTGTCGTCTGACGTTTGGAGGCCAGGCGAAGCTTCTCCCGTATATCTTTCAAACCAGGGCGGAGTGCTATCAAGGATTGGACCGAGATACCAATTGCCTTCTCCATCTCCGAAATGATCTCGGGCGACTCCTTGTGGTTATGAATGGTGAGGCCTAGGTACGGTTTCCAATCCTTGGTGTAGATTCAGACCACCTTTGATGCGTGATATTCCTGAAAAGTCCATGCGCGAGGATTCCATCTGCTCCGATTTGTTGCATAGACGACCGGATGATGTGTCGATGAGCACTAATGGGGAATCGCTGATAGCTTTCTCGATCGATGCACGAATTGCTTTTTTGGTCCGTTCCGGCCAAACGTAGTGGCGAGATTGCTCTGTGAGGGTCTATTAGCGAAGGAATAACAGTACGGTGGGATTGGGCTCACCACGAAGTACTGGATCAGACGATTTTGGCATCTTCGAGAGCATAGTGCGGAATTATCGCGTCTCATGGCAAGTAGCGCTGCATATCTCCTCCATCTAGATTTGAAGTCTGACAGAGGATAGTATGAGTGATACCTCGACTATGACGTAGGCACTCACGATGAATCCAATCCGCTCTCTCCCCGCCCATTTCCCGTGCCACTTTGCTAGAAATTTGGTGGAAGCAGGCAACCGCGTCTGTAATACGACCAGTCACTTCGAGACGCTCGTATAGAGCATGATAGACATTAGACTTTTCGAGCGTAAACAATAGGCCAAGAAGACATCAGGCTTACAACGGATACCAAGGCGAGAGAATACCCATGCCCAGACCAGCAGTCAAGGCATCCCAAGAGCAGGATGCTAGCATAGGTTTCACCCGTGCCTTCATGTCATTCAGATCCTCCCGTGCTCTCTTGCCCGCCCATGCGTTACTTCGCTTAACTAGCAAGTCCTGCAAAGTAGCAGGATTTAGTGATACCTAGTATGGCGTCTCGGCCACGATCGTGAATGCTCACCACGAAACTGTAGTTTGGCAATCTCCCGACCAAGGGGCACACCGACGTCTACAAAACCAGGGTCAAAGCCTGTTTGCAAAAAGGCATCTTTGCCTGCTATGATGCCTTCTCAGTAGCCAGACTGATAAGAAGTGAACGTCAACGAGACAAGGAGCGACTGCAACGTACGTTGGTGAATTCCGAGGTAATTTCGGTCTGTTCGGCCTCTGCAGCAATATGGTCGGTCTGACTCGTAATGAGGCACAAGCCTTGAAGCAGCGCTGCAACGCATCTCTCTTCCGCGTCACTTCACGCCGAGTCGCTAGCTCAAGCGCTCATCAATCTGAGCCCAGCTCGCGCTCGCGTTTCACCCACCTACCACACCCTGTTAACCTTTCCTGGCAGTCAGCCCCCTCGTCCGCCACTGGGTTCCTTTGAACCCGGGCATGGTGTGCAAGGTGTTTCCCACCCACCTTCGCAGTTCAAGCGCTCACCATCGGTCCAGGTTTGTGGAGCCGGACAGCGTTTCGCGTTGCCGCCCTGTCCCCACTCTGTCTCTCCCCAGTATCTGTCCTCGCCACGCGTCACGTCACACGAGCGACATCCAAAGATGGTCCGCTAGCGCTCTTCTCACGGTGAATCAGTGTTCATCGCCCTGGATGTCATCGATGGACGACTGAAGGGAACAGCCCAAACATAGCTCATCCGGAATTGTCATGGGGTCGACAACACCCATGTACATTCGGATGACTGACCACATCAACAAGTCGCAAGGAACCATCGTTTCCAAGCTCGAGACGTATTTTTCCATCAAAAAATAACGACGCGAGTCCTGGTCTCCAGATGAAGGTGCTGGTGGTATGTCTCGTACACTTCCACTCCTGAACTATACCACCAGTATGTCTTCTCCCTCTTGCTCGCCCTACGCTACACTCGCGCCAAATGTGCAGGTCACCATGTTGAGAAAGCCGCAGTCAACACCTCGACGATACTCGGCGTCCTTCCACCTACCGCCGTCAAGCAGATGAGCACTGCCCGCGCAACCCTCGAAAACATCGACAAAAGTCTCCCCTTTTTTGCAGCTGGACTGAGCGTCGTCCTTCACCCACATATCCCGAGTGTATACACCAACTGCCACTACTTTGGGGTCCTCCTAGACGACCCAGAACTTGCCGTCCTCGCATGGTGGTTTGGCACCATCGTCGATATGACCCCTGCGTATGTCAACGAGGCTGACTTTGGCCACTTTCATATCACTCTCAGAGCTGCGTGCAATAACTGGAGCGACGCTGAGCACACTGCCATATCCATCTACCTACCCCTCAAGAAATCCTGCGACAACCACCTTTACACCCCACACGGACACGAACAATGATCGGGGTATCACAATTCGACGATATGGACTCAGATGGGATGCGCCCGTTGCTCAGCGAGCAGGACGCCCAACCAGAGGTGCTGATCGAGCAATTGAGTGACCAAGAGCCCTCGTCAAGTCACTCAGGGACGCTTTTCTGCCGAGCTTTATAAGCGTTTTGGATGGACGGTGCAAGAGTCGTTGGTTTCTTCAGAGAAGCGGTGGCAGCTCCTTCACTGTGGTCGCTCCGTGGAGTATAGCCTTGCGGTTGAAAGAGGAACAGGGTTTGGGCTTGCTATAGTACACCCGGAATCAACATCGAGAATGTACTGGTAACGACGCCTCTATTACTTGCCTGGCCCTGGCTTTCATGTATTACACGCGCCTTGGCCCTTCAATGACCTGTATGACCGTTGAAACTCGCCAAAACATTTGTTTCACCGACTCTCGGCAATCACAAAGAACTTTGATCCGAAATAACATAATTTAGGCGACATGCCAATCTGCAAAGCGGTCGAGTAACGTCATCACTGGACGACTTTCCAGCTCTTGGCCAAACATTTTGATTGGTGGAGAGAGCTCGGCAGTTCCATAACCGATCCAAATGGGGACCGAAACCGAGCTATACCAAATAAAAAACCCAAAAGGTTTCTGAACGGTCGGCTACACCTGCAGATAGGCTCATCATGGAAGTCTGAAGACAGGATCGAGGCTCAATAAGTTAGTTTTTGGCATGTTCGCAAACTGGTAACGTACATATTCCATCATCATGGTTATGTATAAAAAGCAGGGCACAGAATGCAGTTCGCTCGGGTACCCACAATGTCCAATCGTCTGTCTACTCTTTTTACAATTGCTGTCCTCGTTATGATCACTGCTGCTGCTCCAAGCACGCTTCAGGCCCGTGAATATCAATGCCCTCCCGGTACTGGGGATCTGCATTGCTGTACTTCTTATACGCCGGTAAGTTCATATCTCACTGGGCTGTAGTCACCATTTCACGTGTTATCTAGAATGGTTCGGGATTGCTGGCGCTCCGCTGTGCCCCGGTTAGAGTCGGTGTTAATGGTGTGGTGTGCGAACAAATACCCTTGTGCTGTAACCCCACTGTCAGTCAATTGTTGGGCAGAAATTGATGGATTGATGGATTGTCGCTAACTGATATATTTTTTCTTCTCTAGCTGCAGATCATTACAGACCCTACCACGTTGACCTGTAGTATAGAGGGCGTCGACATTTGACAATTATATGGTACATCACTTCCGTAGTACGTGCATTCAATAGTGGGAGTACTACTTGATAACTTGGAGAGCTCGTCCGCAATGTGACAAGATAGTGGCTGAAATGTGTCCTTCACAGTGAGTGTATGCGCAAGACTCAAAACTTGACAGAATCGCGCTTTGATATGTGGGTTCAGAGGGACACAACAAATTGACAATGTGGGCGCCGTCGCAAAATCCGAATGAAGTTGTTGCCGAAATTCGCCGTTACCCGTTCTTAAGTGTAAGTACGCTGATGGTCGCGTCCCCTCGTCGTGTGCCTTGCGGATAACAGGATCGGAACGCACACAAGCCCAGTATCACCAACTGTCCTAGTCCATTTTCAACACCTCGGTTGGACATAGAAGATTATCGGTTCGAGTAAGTGGGAGGAAAGCATCAAAGCACATCCAGCACACGCACACCCTGCATCACCCTGTTCAACGTCGCCGCCGTCATCTCCTGCACCTGGGCCGTGATCACACCCTCGGTCGCGATCCTCTTGTATTCCGCCGCGTTTCGTCGCGTGGGCGCGAGCAAGAGCGCGCCAAAGGGTTGCCTCAGTCGAGCGAGGAACTCCATATGCGCGTCCGTCAGCTGCGCGGTAGGCGTCGGTGGCTGCTCGGCATCCTCCACAGTATCCGCATGCGAGTCTGTGTCGGACAGGTCTGGGAATGGATCCAACAATGGAAAATCGTCTGGTTCTGAAAGTTGGTCCTCGTCAGGTGCAATATCTGCCATGTGCCCGGTAGCATGTCGGTCGAGAAGAAAGTTGATCCAGGGGTGTACGAGATATAGAGAATTCAGCTTTGTGAGATTTAACCTAGACGTGATCCGCACAGCTCCAAGTGCAAAAACCTGTGCACGAAAGACGCCCTCTGTTCCATTCAAAAAAGGGGGGGATACAGTCCTAATCTTGAAGGCAAGGCACGGAAGCCTCATTCGTTGTCCTGCAAAGTTCGGCGTGGGTAACTCATCTACTCGGTCATATAGTCCCGTGATCAGGTCAGGATTAAGTGCAGAAGCACGCAACCGGGAAGTGATCGTCACCATTTCGGCATCGGGAATGGGTGGCGGAATGTGAGAGGTCACTGGCTGGCTGTACACGACGATTTTGGCCGGAAGACAGCTGTTGAAGCTGTTAGATTTCCCATTCCATGCAAGAATACTTCTATCCCCAGAGCTCATGAGTAGCTGAGACAAGAGTCGCCCTAAAGCCTTGTCTCCCTCTCCATATGTGACCGGTAAGGTCATTGAGAAGATGCCGAGCAACGAATAGGCGGCGTCCTCGACCCGTGTCGTCTGTCGCGTGGAGGCCAGGCGAAGCTTCTCCCGTATGTCCTTCAACCCAGGGCGGAGTGCTACCAAGGATTGGGCCGAGATACCGGTTGCCTTT
>JBBPMY010000474.1:0-15487 GCA_038090615.1 Phylloporus gajari
TACTTTATTTGTATCTAATGATTGTAGTGGGCTTTCCTGCCCTTTACTTAGGTGAATACAGTCGTTCTTGCACCTCCTTGGGCAGCGGCTGAGTGGGCTTTCCTGCCCTTTACTTAGTTTTGACATTTGGGTCATGATACAGCATCTGTTGGAGGCGAACTTTGTACCAAATCTGGAGGTCATCAAATGGGATATGAGCATCCGAAAGAGCACGTCTCTGACCCCCGAATGAACGCAAGCCCACACCATCGCGGTTCAGGAAATCTGCAAGTGCAGGTCGCAGATCTGGAAGGTTGAACATCTCAGCCGCCTGGTCAATAGAAATCTTTTTGATGGAGGGGTCGTAATTGAGGCGAAAGGCAGTATGGGCAGAGGTGAAGGTGTGGAGTGGACGTGGAACAGATCCATCACAGACTGAGTGAAGTGCCTCTGCGATGGCAAAAAAATTGGGAAGAGGGCAAGGGGGCAACCAGAGATCGCTCACGACCTTTGAGGGATACTCTTCTTCGTATGGACCAGCTTCTTCGGGGGTGTCGAGAAATGGATCCGCATTGTCGTTGATCTTTGTGTCGCCTGCAACACTCGTGACTTCGGTGGCCATCTGAAAAAGCCAGCACTTTTTGCTACGATCGAGATAGCGACAAATCTGAGCGTCATAGTTGTGGTTATTCGTCATGGATGTGGGCTGCTTGACAACCTCAATATGGGCATGCTCTGTAGTATCTGCAGACCACTGCACAGGAGAGCCAAGTTTGCTGACGCTTGCAGCAACGTTGTGGAACAGTTCGAGTTTCAGAATCTTCCAATGCCCTATGGCAGCGCCACTTGTCGCCCCCCTTCGTAAGCCTTCATTGGTAATTGCATGCTTGTGATCATGGAACTCGGTGAGAGCCGCGCTTATCTTGTTGTGAATGATCAACGTGACTGTTGTTGCCTGAGCCAAGTACCGGAAATCCATTAGGGCGCGGATTGCGGTGACTACGTTAGATGATGTAGCACCAGCGATAACAGCAACCAGGTAGCGTTGCATCTCATGTTGAGCTCGACCACCTACTTGTTTCAAGGTGGTTATTCCGCCCTTGAAATGCCGCATGCCAACGATTGGGTGCAAAATGGAATAGCAGAAGTCAAGCTCTTGTGCGCCAAGAGCATTTTTACACCACTGGACATCGTGATCCCAAAGGAACCGAAACCAGTGATGCAACCCCTCCGGACAGATAAAGTAGGCAGGATCAGAATAGAGCCAACCGCGCCAGTAAGGAAACAGCACCCCGTTTAGTCTGAATGGTGTGCATTCGACGAAATAATGCAGCACATCCTTAGGGTTACATCGAATACGAGAGAGCTGAGAGAGTGTGGTTGCGCCAGTACGTGGTGGATGGCGGAATGCATCGCCGAAATTATCGTAACTAGCCATAGTTACAGGTGATGTCTTTCCGCGTACGCATGCCACCAGGGCTTCTTCTGGTGTATCACCGATATGCGCAGCAAGTGGGGTGAAGCAAAATCGAAGATTTCCGAGTGGATCCAACATCATTCGTCCAATTCGGGCAGCGACCTTAAGGGGTTCCATGATAATGCTAAGGCACTCGTGATAGAGGCGAGCTTCCAGTACAGACTGAACTCTCTTTATTGGATGGAGAAATTCAACAATTGGCAGCAGAGCGGTGAGTAAGAACGCGTGTGCGGTGGCCTTGTTGCGGACGCTCATTTTGATGTTGGCGAGGCTGATGAGTAGTGGGTAGGCGACCTTTCCTCCACACATGTTCGTAATGTTAGTTTTATCCGACGATAGGATGACTCCACATAACGTAGCGTTCGGTGGTAGTTTGCCCTAGGTTGAGTCAATACACACAACATTGGAGGATGACAAGAGAGATTACCTGAATGTCCCATGCTATATCGCCACTCATCCATTCACTGAATTCCTGAACAATCCTCTCCGCAGTTGTGAATGTGCGAAACGGAATGTAATCCATACAATCGGCGAAGTACAGGTGGTTGAACAATGCCTCGATGCAATCGAGGGAATCGCAATAGTAAAGAATGGCTGGATTCTTCGTTGGCTGGCTTGTAGGAATAATTCTGTAATTCGAATGTGGCCCACTTGGAAGAAGCTCTGCCCGTCCATGAAGCTCCTTGGCGGTCCAAAATGAGAGCGGGAGTGTGCGCGTCTGAAGATTGGGTATTTCAGCGGGAAATTTGCAACATAAAGACCAAGACATACCAAAGCCAATGATAAAAACTCATCAATCTTCGCCATACTGAGGTCGGACTGTAAGAGGAAATTGGCCATCTGCCAGTCTTCTAGATTTGCAAAGGGGAAATACAGGTTCGCCTCACGCTGTACAGAGTAGGCATCCATTCTGAATCTGTCGAGAAACAATTTACCACCTGGGTAAACGGAACCAGCACCGGGGAAATGCTTGATCGTGCGGCCTTGGCCTAGCTGTGCGAGAAGGGTGTTGGACTCGGCCGCAGAAAGTGTGGCAATCGGTTCCTCATTGGGACTTGCCCCGCCAAATGAAAACCCCTCACTCGGGTCGGATAATTCCTCTGCAGGTGCAGGATTGGGTGAAACGTAACCATTGTCATTGTGCACCAACAAATCTTGTGTTGAGGAAGATGATGGAGCTGGGTTGGACAGCGCAGCATCTATGTCATTGTCGGACAAAGAGACGTTAATAGAGAGACGTGGTCCAAACCGCTCCCGCTTTCG
Source organism: Phylloporus gajari (assembly GCA_038090615.1). Classification (NCBI taxonomy): domain Eukaryota; kingdom Fungi; phylum Basidiomycota; class Agaricomycetes; order Boletales; family Boletaceae; genus Phylloporus; species Phylloporus gajari. The sequence goes on from JBBPMY010000474.1 coordinate 2,720, forward strand.
AGTATTGCACTTAGCGCTCTTCTGCACAAGGTGGGCGGTAATGCCACGAGTGGTTATAAACTGTTTGAAGCAGCAAGGACATGTTGGCATCCTCGGGCATAGCGGATGGCCAAATAGAAAGAGTTACCGCTCGTTGGAAAAGGCCAATGGTAAGCTGAATGCTGATTAAGATTACTGACGTTTAGGCGTAGCATGTGACAATTGCCTTACTCTATTTTTCATTGTCTCTTACTACTATCACCGTCAAAATGCAGCCCGAGTCCCCTGCTGGCAGTCAGATCAGCAAAGACCAGACCAGTGATACGCTGGAATACGACTGCATAGAGACAAAGCCTCAAGACTTAGCAGAAACTCCTTGCACGGTCGTTCCCGAGACTCCCGAGGTCAACTCTCATTCCAACTTGAGCTCTCCTACGCGTTCCATTCCTTCTATCACTCGTGGATCCAGTGAAGTCCTAACGGGCACTCCGTCGGCAATCGGTGCCCTCAAACGAAACACATTCGCTTCATTCAAACAATATGGCACACCATACATGAACGACGGTACGGGCTTCTCAGGATCCCCAAGAATCCGTCGTCCTGCTGTTGCTATAGAAAAGGTACACGATCAGCCTAAGTAATGTTCTAACGAGAACTACAACACAGTTTGCAGATAGCCTTCGATATGACCCAGCAGGAGGATGACGAGCGAGAAGGAGAGGAAGCCAAGCTTGTTCTTGAAGCTGTCCATGCTCAGCATAACGTGTGTATTCTCGAGAAGCAACTTGCCACTGCAAAACTCGAAGAAACAGTTGCGTTGGGCAATCTGTACCGTTTCAGGGCATACGAAGCCGAGCGACGGCTCGAGGACGCTAACGCTGAGGTTGGTCACATCCGCCACAACATACGCAAGAATGGAGTGACGCAACAGAACCCTCACAAGCGCCGCTGTTCTTCTCTTCATGAGAGTATTTACTGTGCGTATTGCTTCAATCTGCAGTAGGGTTTTGGTGTCTGACTTATCCTACAGGCTCCGTTGAACATTGATCACTCCATAAACATATCGTAGTTGTACATACATGCATGTTGATACAGTACCATCGCTGTATCGTATTTCGTATATCTCATCACGGGGTGCCCTTTATAAGAGCCCGCGCCGCCTTCAAGCCATAACTAACTCATTCAAGATCACTGGCCTTCCAAAGAAACAGTAGAGTGGTATGATCACAGCTAACTCGCTCGAGATCACCGGCCATCCAAAGGAACAGTACCACTAGAGCGGTATGATCATAACTAACTTGTTCAAGATCACCGGCCCTCCAAAGAAACAGTACTATCAGTACTTATGGTCATAACTCGTTCGAGATCACCGGCCTTCCAAAGAAACAGTACAATTGGTACGGTCATAACTAACTCGTTCAAGATCACCAGCCGCCTCCCTACTTACCAAATGATCATGTCAAAACCATACCCGGCGAGTCGAAAGGATTGGACCTGTGTGCTGCAGAGGCACAAGATGATTGAGACCCGTGTCATCACCTTAGAAAGAACGGCCCGTGTCCCTTCGGACGTGTCGAGAGCAGAGCTCCGGTGTGTGATGTCCCCCCCTCTGAGCAACATCTGCAAGTATTAATTACCAGCCCAATAAAAGACGACAAGGTGATGCCACATATGCTACATGTCCCCGGTCTTCTCTAGCTGCATCCTCTTCCTTGACCCTGCTACATCCGTGTCCAGTTCTCATTTCCGACCCCCCTTTGTCTCGTCCAAGAACTTGTCCAGCCTAAATACACCCCCTGAGTCCCTCCCGGTAAGGGGCACTGAATGATTGAGACCTGCCACAGCAGCATGACTACGCCGAGAGCATAGTTTCAGTGTGTTGCCGTCCCTCCTGTTTTCCTATTCCCTCTTCTGTCCCACCTCCAAATGCCTCCTTGCTGCTCCCTTTGGCGGTGATGTTACCTTGCGCTTTGTAGATCACTGTTATAGCATAAAACGCTTGGTTATACAACACACTGTCGCCCTTAAACATGCCACTGAGTTGCTCTCGGTCGAAGAGTCCCGTCCAACATGCTTACCTCAGATAGCGTTGGTTATGCGGGGCCAGGTGCAATATTGTCCGAAATATCGCAATTTTGCTGGTGGGCAAGCATCCTGGCACGTTGCTCAGTGCCCATGTTTGACATCCGCATATCCCACCCACATTCACGGTGTTTCTCGGTGCGCATGGCATCGCTAACCTTAGCGGCCTCTTTGTCCTTTTCATCTTCGGAATTAGCGGATGATGAATCCGCCTTGGACTTGCTCCCACGGCCTCCGAGGGCAGAAGTAACGGCCATGCGCAATTCTGCAGTGGGTCGCGAGGAGGTTGATGGAGTAGTACCACTACACTCTTGTGCTTGTTGAGCGAGAAGAGGGAAATTATCTTCTTTGGCTTCCTTTTCTTTTTGTGCCAACTTTTGTTGCATGAGCGCTCGTTGCCAGACTTTCTTGCCGACATGTCTATCGGCAATGAACAAAGCTTCAGAAAACTTGGCAAAGTTATCATTGATGGATACCTAAGAGAATGTAAATAATGAGCACAGTTACGAAAGTACGGGCGAAACTGACGTCTTGGAGACCTCACCCATCTGCAGCTACCGTTTGCCAAGAGGAATCGTGAGACCTTTGTTGTTCTTCCAATTCGATATACATGGAGGGATCATCCGTTCCTTCTGCTCAGTGGCCGTCGCTCTTTGTGGTGGACTCCATAAAACAGGGGGAGGTGGACTAGGTGGGTCTCGAGGGATCTTCTTGTGCTCGAAGTGAGGAGGTTCTAATGGATCCTTGACTACGTCGGACATCTTGATGATCCTTTGCTTTAGCCCCCCACCCCCTCCTTGCTGTTGGCCCAGAGTATTGCAGACATATGTCGTCTTGCCAGCTGCATCAAGTACATTCACAGGGTGGGCGGTTTGATCTTTCCGGTGACCAATTTTTTGAGGGCTTGTCTGGTCCGTTCTGCAGTGGCTTGCACTTCTTCAGACAGTCGTCCCATAGAACACTGTTCATCGGTGATGTATTTCCGGTGGGAGAGAGGGTCTTTGAATTGAGATTGAATGATCTTGCCGGCCCTCTAGCCTTGGTGTGCGATAGAGGTCAATCAAGAGGTCCATGTATGGTAGACTAGACTGACCTTATTCTTCCCAAGGTTTAGAGGATACTGCGCGACGTGTGGGAAGTATGACTCAGTTAGACTGTATGGCAGTCAACTAGTGTTCTATTCACCTGTGGGAAGTATGACTACAGGTATAGGTAAGTAAAAGTACTAGAAAAGGACAATAGGATGTCTTACCTCAGTTAGACTGTATGGCAGTCAACTGAGGTGCGACGAGAACAGCCACAAGTCATAAAAGAGAATGATGACATAAGCAAAACATCGGACAAGTAAATTCAACACTCCCCCTCAAACTGAGCGGAGTCCTAGTTTGAAAGCGAAATGTTTGGCTTTAGTAGAAGGAAGAGCTTTGGTTAAAGTATCAGCAATCACATCCTCAGTGGGACAGTAAAGTAAATGAATAGACCCATTCTCAATCGTAAAGCGAATAAAATGATACCTAATGTCGATATGTTTCATGCGCGCGTGATAATTCCCATCCTTGGTTAGAGCGATAGCGGACTGGTTGTCCGAGTAGAGGAGGGTCGGTGATGTTAATGGCCCGAAGAGTTCACCTATGAGGCGATGGAGCCATATGATCTCCTTCGCAGCATGGGTCGCAGCCACATATTCAGCCTCGGTGGTTGATAGCGTCACAAGCTCTTGCTTGCGTGATGCCCATGAGATAGCACCACCGTCCATGAGGAAAGCATGACCAGAGATTGCGTGTCGGTGCTCTTGCGATGCACCGTCTGCATCTGCATACCCAACGAGCCCTTTTTGCTCTGTACCATAGGTCAAGGACCATTTCTTCATTCCTATGAGGTAGCAGTATACTCGCTTTAGTGCTTCCCAATGCGCTGGTCCAGGGTTCTCAGTGAACTGTGCGAGTGTCAAGACAGCGAACGCAATGTCGGGTCGAGAGCCAACAGTGAGGTACATGAGTGATCCGAGAGCGGAGCGGTATGGTACACGTTTCATAGCAGCGATTTCGGTCGTTGACTTGGGGGATTGGTTCATAGATAGCTGTGAGTTGGGGTCCATTGGTATGGATAGTGGTTTTGCATCGGCAAAGTTATACTTGGCTAGGATAGCTTCAACGTACGGTTCTTGGGAAATTGATAGTGTTCGCCACTCACGGTCGCAAGTGACTTTCATTCCGAGCAACCAGCTGATTGGTCCCAAGTCGGTGATCTTTAGACGGGTACCAATTTCGGTCTTGAAATCGCGGATGAGTTTCTTTGAGCTACCAGTCACCGTGCAGTCGTCTACGTGCGATGCGAGCAATAGAATTTCACGACCAATGTGTGCCATGAAAATTCCCCAGTCAGCCTCTGTTCGATGAAATCCTAAGTGAGCAAGCTCAGCACATAGGCGTTTGTACCATTTCAGTGCGCCCTGCTTTGACCCATATAAAGCCACTTGAAGGCGTGCGACTACGTCGCGGCCAGCCTTATCCAAGCCAGGTGGCAATTCCATGTATATGATTTCGTCGTCGTCTAATTTTCCGTTGAGAAAGGCGCTATGGAAGTCAAATACGTCAATATCCCAATCATGGCAAGCTGCTAGAGCGAGGATGAGACGGAGCGATGCGAGACGAGCAACGGGAGCGTAAGTTTCATAGTAGTCAACGCCATAGATCTGCGTGAATCCGCGTGCGATGAGACATGCCTTATATTTGTCGATTTCGCCTGCTGTGTTCTTTTTAATGCGGAACACCCATTTGCTATCCACGACGTTGGTTCCTTTTGGCGGGCAAGGTACGATGTCCCAGGTGCATGCGTCAGCTAGGCTTTTGAGCTCGGCGTTGATCGCTTCTTCCCATCGCGGCCAATCGCTTTGTTTCCAGGCTTCATCGACCGTTCTTGGTTCTAGCGCCTCGCTGACGCTGGTTGCAGCGTACATTGCGTAAGCGATCTCTTCATCGTCCAAGTCCCATGGTCCAACGTTCACAGCCGCAGCTTCACCCTCAACCTCTCGGCTGCCCTTGGCCTCGACAGGTTGCATCCCACGTGGCAAGACGGATCTGTTCGATCGCCCATCGGTCGTACCAAGCCCTTCGCGTAGAGCGCGCATATAGGGCGACTCAGTGCGTTGACGGCTCGATCGTCATACGGTAGGTCCTTCAAGTTTGTCGAAGGCGTCGCATAAGTCGTCTAACCCGTCCGCAGTACATTTTGGGTGCGACGGATCGTTTGATGAGTCGTTATCGGGTGTAGGGGGTCGAGAATTATCGATTTGGAGTAAGTTTTCGACTTCTCGTTCACTGGTGGTGTCGTGCGGGTTGACCTTTGCAGGTTTTATGCTCTCCCCCTCGACCCGCAGTCCGTTTGCGCCATTTGAGGCGTTGTTAGGACCATCGGTGCGTGTCTTATTTCGACCGTTTACGTTGATTGACCCGTTCGCCCCTGCAGTGTGTCCGTCACCCAAACCGACCGGTTCATCACGTTCGTGTCGTTTGAACGTTATGTTACGCTCAACAATGACACGGCTGCCAGAGTAAATGTGATGGGCGCTGCTCTCGCTATCAAATCCCACCCAACGGCCCTCCTTCGCTCGCATATCGAGTTTGGAGCCGGTTGGATCGTGTACCCACACACGCGCGCCCCATTCAGGTACATCGCGGATATCCGGCTTTTTGCCTGTTAATAACTCGAAGGGGGTGTGCCCATCCAGTGCTCGTGAAGCCGTTCGATTCTTTATCCATACGACGTGCATCAAGGCTTCGCCCCAAAGGTTTTGCGGTAATCCACTGGCATGCCCGATTGCACATACGCGCTCCATTAGCATGCGGTTTAGTCGTTCAGCGACGCCGTTATGTTGTGGAGTGTCGTGCGTGGTAACTTTGCATATAGTTCCCTTTGAGTTCAGGTAGGCGGTGAATTCGCTACTAAGATATTCTCCGCCACGATCTGATCGCAAACGTTTGATAGCAGCGTTGTGTTGTGTTTTCGCCCATGCCTCGTAGATTTTATAGGCGTCAAAAACGTTGGATTTGGCAGCGAGAAGGGTGACGTGGGTGTACCGAGTGTGGTCGTCAGTGAAAGAGACATAATATGTCTTGTGCCCGGGCGTTTGGACTTGTGCAGGCCCCCACACGTCGCTATGGACTTCATCACCGAAGTGGTCACATCGCTGGGGTTCGCGTGTTTTGCCAATAGGTTTGCGTGCAGCTTTGGCGTATTCACATGACTCGCATTGGCCCATTGTCGTATTAGCTGGGTCTAGCTTGACACCCTCAATCATGCCTTTTGACATCATTTCACGGATCAACGTGGGTCCAATATGGGATAGACGGCGATGTAACTCCTCCATAGTGAGTGTTTCATCAGTTCGAGCTGCGCCAGTGAAAGCCTTAGTTGGATGTTTGACGCGATATAACCCATTACTAATCTCGACTTCGCCCACTAGTTTTCTGTGCGGGTTAAAAATGCGATATACGGAGCCACGGAAAAGTGCGGAGTAACCGGCGGCGGTGAGTTTGCTGATGGAAACGAGGGTTACTCCCATTGATGGAGCGTATAGGACATCTTTCAGCAGGATGCAGGTGGTTGCGGCGCCGTTTGGCACTTCGATGTACAAATCGCCTCGTCCAATTGCCTGGAAAGTCCGTTTGTTGGCTGCGCTAATGGGCTTTGGGGGGATTGTTTCGAACTTCACGAACTGGCTGCGAAAAGGGGAAAAGTGCTGTGAGGCTCCGCTATCGTACAGCTCAGTGACAGATGAGCGGGCAAGCATGGCGAAAGGAAGCGTTGTTGCCATTTCGGAGCTATCAACTATGGCGGTTTCCGCTAGCCAAACACCGTCGGGTTCAGATGATGTGCTCGCTGTGGCCATATTGGCTTGTGCGGGTTTCTTCGAGTCCGACTTAGGCTTTTTTCCTTTTGGTTTCCAGCTTTTCGGAGCTTGACCATGTTTCGCGCCGCCCTCTTCCCAACAATTGTCGGTAGAATGACCATCCCAACTGCAATTTCCGCAAGTCCCGGAGTACTTGGTCTTTCGACCATGGCCCTTCTTTCTATCGGCTGAATAGGCAGTGTCGTCGTCTTTCGGCTTTGATTTTGAGCCTTTTTGAATCACTAGACGGTCGTATTCATCCAGGATTTGGGACACGAGTTCGTATGAAGCAAGCTGGCACTTTAATAGCTGCATATTGGTCGAAATGGACATGATGAGGGGGTTGTAGGAGCTAGGAAGTGATGCGAGAATCATGTTGAAGTAGTCCTTATCCGACACTGGTTCGCCCATGCAAGCAAGTTCCTCGCGCAGCGCTGTCATTTTGTCTATATGGGCCCGTGCATCTCCGTTGTCTTTAAGTTTGAGTTCACCGAGCTGACGACATTTTTCAGTGCTAACAGCTATTGAGCGATTCCCGAACAGCTCTTGGAGGGCTGCGAAGTACTCGGCACCAGTGGTTTTTGTCATAAAATGAGCGAAAAGGGATTCAGGAATAGAGGAGCCGATATAATGCATGACAAGGTCGTTGTTTGCATGCCAATCCGCAAGATCCTTTTTGTAGTCCGTGACACTTTGCTGTTCCGCTTCCAAGGTGGGTATCCATGCGGGTGAGTGGCCTGTGGCAGGGTTCGTTGGCATTAGCACCGTGCCGTGAAGGTGTCCTTTCAGTCTCTTTGTGCCCAAGGCATGTTCCAGCTTGATTTTCCAAGTGGGCCAGTTCTTCCCAGTAGCATCTAGCTTAGGGATCCTTAGGTCATCTCGAGTACTTGTAGAGGACATTTGTGCAAGTGTCGAAAAGATTCGTGGCTACGCAAGGACTATTTTCGGTTACGAAGCACCAGGGCTCATAACCTGTGGGAAGTATGACTCAGTTAGACTGTATGGCAGTCAACTAGTGTTCTATTCACCTGTGGGAAGTATGACTACAGGTATAGGTAAGTAAAAGTACTAGAAAAGGACAATAGGATGTCTTACCTCAGTTAGACTGTATGGCAGTCAACTGAGGTGCGACGAGAACAGCCACAAGTCATAAAAGAGAATGATGACATAAGCAAAACATCGGACAAGTAAATTCAACACGATGTGACACTTGGGGTAAGCTCAACCATCACCTGTAGCGTGTGGGCGACCAGCGGTATAGGCAGGGGAGAATGGGACACACCAAAGTACCATAAAGTGCTACCCTGGCCATCTGGCACGCGCTGGAAAGGGACTGAAAGTACTTCATCAAGCAGCAGATATGTGAATTGGTTGTGGGAGTACTCTGGAAAGGATTAAGTTACAGGTGAAAAGTGCGATTTAGGCGTGACTTAGTCTGTATATGTGCTGTCCCGATTGTCTTACTGTGTAATCCGCTGTAGGCTGTGTGGCGGTATTAGACTGTGTGGCGGTATTAGACTGTGTGGCGGTGTTAGACTGTGTGCATGCTAAGTCAACGCTAAGTATACCGAGTCTCTCACGGACGTTAATGACCTTCTAGACATCATCATCTGTGCTCACGCTGTATGTATTACCGCACTCTTGGAATCGTTGGCTGTCTTATAGAGCTAGGAAGATCATGCCCCAGCAACCAAGGAAACGAGGCTTGCAAATGGCCATCAATCTTGATTTGTATAGGTAAGTTCTTGTGTTAGAGTCATCCAATGACTCAAATGCAGGGGATTAGTGGGTCTGGGGCTGCACAACGAAGTCCCTGATGAGGCCCACGATTTCCTGCCTGGGATCACAAATGGAAAACCGATGTACACCACGAGATGCCATCTCCAACGAGAAGTCGAGCAAGGTTTCTCTTCTTTACGTGGTACCATTACTCATGTCAAGTACTTCGAGATGGCCACACAAAGACTCAACGAGACTTCAATATAGGGTGAGGATGAGGTTCGACAGCTCCGCATGTACATATCCCTACTTTGTGTCTACTTCCCAGCTCACTTCCCATCCGGCGTTAACAACGCATTGACACATTGCACTAATCGTAGTCATTCTTTTGACCGTTGACCTCACATTGTCACAAACCTCAAAAATGCCCCGTGTTGTTGGTTACATTATTGGTCAGCTCTTCTAGCGCTTTCTGGGATTCTTCACAGACAATTTAGTCGCGCCATTATGCTCTGCCATCATCCTTGTTCAGGGCCTCCTGGTCATGCCGCTGCTACGGGCAGTATGACCCATGTACGTTATCGTCTTATTCTCTGTGTACCCATCGTTTGTATTGACTGTATTTTGTAGCTCTATAGTCCGCGACCGGAACATGCTTGTGTGCGCTGAAACCATGCTTGTGAACACCAGGCTGAACACTCTATCAAGTGCTTCATCGTGCACACGGCCAAGGCCTTCGGATCTTGGTTTTGTTCTGTCACAGCGGTTCTTTCACCCTCATATCACCGACACGTACAAGTCACCAGTCTAGTGTTGGGTTATTTTTCAACTGGGGAAGTTGCTATGTCTTTGGCCAAGTTGGGAGGTGTGGTGCGTCCTCTCTGTTCTCTTTGCCACTTCCACCCATGCTCACTAACTCGCAGAGTTGCGGTTCGTGCAACGTCTTTTGCCCCCACCGTACTATCGATCGGTAGTGCCCATGTATCCTGGAATTAGTCACACAAATACTTAGGTTCTCCGCCCTGTCTTTATTCTTTCTGTACACACTGCATTAGGGCGAAAATAAAAACAAAAATGTATTGAGCATAATTGTAAGTATCGTGACGATACCATCGACTTGGATAGATGGGAACATTGATCTTAAATCGTCAGTATCGAAGAAGCTTGCACGAAGTAATGCTTTCGACTCATTAATTGTCGATCATATCAATCCGCAATGTCCAAATCTCACCGTGCATGCCATTTTTGTGTCTCCGTCTATGTTTTCCGCTGGACGGGGTGACAAACTAGGCATGCTTGGGCATTGTTTGTCTCATCCTTGTCCGAGCCGGTCAGCACTTTTACTTAATTGCTGCAAGTTGATCCTTCGCTTGTTCAACTTCTGTGCATCCCACAGCTCTTTGCCACGAGGCTCTCCCAATGGGAAATCACAAGAAGGCTTCAGCCCATTATAACACAGATCCCCAACCCAGCTTGGACTCAGCACAACTTGTGCCCGAGCTACGATGATCCAAGCGAGCGACAGCTGGCCAAGGCGGCGTTGTTTTGCAGCTTCGCAGGGTTGAAGACACCCTTGATCAACCGCAACAAGTGCCCAGGTCCCGCAGCGTTGTCCCGGATGACGTGCCACGTAACCCAATGGCTCCGACTCCTCGCCAGACCACCGCTTGGAAGGGTCACCATAATGACACGCGCACTACCGGAGTAAGTAACACCAACTTTTTTCTTGCTAGCTACTAATATTGTTGTTCCCAGAATGAGCATGCTCGCCCTGTACCTGCCATTGATGTGTCGCCCACACCTGATTCTGCTCCACGCCAGGGAGAAAGTGATAGATTCGGCTTCCAGCCTCACGCTCCCAAGCAGCCGTCCTTTGTTGGCTCGCGAACGCTAGATGAGTATGAGCTCAATCGGAGCAAACATCAGGGACAGCGTCCGACTCCAGCTCAAGTGAACCGTCATTCTCCTGAACCACAGGTTTCCAACTTGGTATGTCGGGACAACTCCTCTGGCGTTGGTACAGACGTGAGTAGTCACATTATAACATTCATATGACTGCCCACGTTGCCTTTCATAGTCTCAGACATACGCCAACGCAGTTCGATCAACTCCACAGTGTAGCAGGGCAAGAACTGTCACTGAACAGTCCACACAGCCTGGCCCTCGCCAACGTGGGCAACAACTCTCAACGGTTCAAGAGCAACTGTCTCTGGCCCATCCCCCCTCTCCACAAACCGTAACTAAATGTCAGGAAGCGGGTGCTAGGTCGTCGAAGCAACCCACCCAGACTGTGCCCTCTCTAACATTGGGACGTGAAAGTAGCCCCCTTACCAAAGACAGTGACGAGCAGCGCGACATAGAGTGGGGTGGAACAAGAGCGAATGAGGATGACGTGGAGATGGCCGATGAAGAGGGTAAGACTTCTGACTCCAACAAAGGTGCTGAAGGTCCGATGGATGTAGATACAGGGCATGCATGTTACAGCGAGGGATCTGATGACGAGCCCAAGGAGGACCCTCATCAGCCTTCCCCTGGTGGCGACGATGGTGCTGGTTTTGCAGTGGGCGAAAACTTTGCTGGGTTCACTGATGCATACAATGATGATCCGCCCCCAAATTGGCTACAGGATGACATCGTTCCCCATCCCCGACATATCTCACAAACGTTTCCAACGGCCAGGTGCGTCCCCCCAAGAAGAAGGTGCGGTCCGATTCGCCAACCAAGAAAGCAACGTTACCCACTGAAGACCATGACCTACCTGATGAGGCGATACCTGCTGAGAAGCCTCGTCGCGGGGCCAGATATTCCAAGACAGCAAAGGCGGATATTACCACCCGTCCTACTACCCTCGCATTCTTCAAAGATGCCCCACTCTGGAGTAAACTCTTGGATGTGGCGAAAGCAAGGATGTGACTTCACCTTGTGACTGAGAACGCCTTTCCCGAACGTGAAATGGCGATTGATGGCATAAGCTCTGAGATCTTGGAGGAGGTGATCCGCGACTACAAGGACAATGGGTTGGAACTTGAAGCCGGTATGACCTCAAGCTAATTTATTTTTACTCTGCAAACTGAATACACAGGCTTCTACGACCAATATTGAGCTTCCATGGCTACGATCATAAGTAACATATTCTGGTATCCAAACATAAATACTAGTGCTACTAATAGATCTTCAACGACATGCATACATTCTGTAGCAAGATCAAAAAGGCCATCATCCGATTTATTCCATCTGAGTATGGTCTTTATCCACCCGAACAGCTTGAGGGTACAGTAGAAGGAATCCAGTGGGTTAAGGATAAAGCTTCGAAGCTCCTCGAAGGTGCTCAATTCCTCCGTGAGGCGCCGGACGTGAATGTATGTCATTTATCACTATCTCCTCTGGCTGGTGCCGTTAACACTAGGGGGCAGGGGAAGGCTAGCAACTTTGCCCACCCTGTTCTCAGGAAATCGTGTCTTGCATTATACTATGGAACTGGCTCGAAGTCTCTCCACCAATTTGAAGAATTCCAATCTGCAATGCCAAGGGAGGGACTCCTCCTTGTTGCCGCAATTGTGCATCTTACATTGTGATCCGCACACATACTGATGTGCATTATCCTAGATTCGAAGTATCCTGACAGTGTATCACCTCCATAGGGAGAACAAGCAGGTCTTGCTTCAAATTGATGAGGTGAAAGCCGCGTACGTTCAGCTCGACAACTTGATGGATCAAGTCGTGCAGAACACGTATCATGGCAAGAAACTCGAGAAGATGCTTACAGACTGGGTGAAAACCGGCATGTAAGGAATTATCACAATGTCTCCTACATTCTTTGGGAGTTCAAACCACTTTACAGGGCGGGGCGTTCACTCAATGTTGCACAGGCGGCAGGAAATGATTATATGGTTGACTTGGATTAATCCCTCTCGTGTTTTGGTATCATTTTGCAAATATAATGAACTGATTTTATGACACTGACGATGCAGCGTGATTTCTAGTGCATACAACTCTACAGTGCAGTATAGTACGGTACAGAGATGTGACGCTTGTACATGCGCTGTATGGCACTGTATGGAGTCATACAGGGAGACAGCGCCACATGGCGTTGTACA
>JBBPMY010000475.1:0-15480 GCA_038090615.1 Phylloporus gajari
ACGTGCTTGAACAATTTGACCGCCACGTCATTGCAGGCTCGGCCGTGATACCCGCGCACCGTATGTTTCACCCACCGTCACAATCACCCTATCTGATCGGAAAATATCATATTTCCTATCAGTCCGAGGACTGACAGATACTGCCAACTCCCCAGACTTTACCTTGTCTTCTTGCAACGTCAACTGACTCATCGAACAGAATGACAGTGTTGAAACGTTGATCTTCATTCCACTGCCACATGAGAACCACCTAAGTCCCGCCAAGTGTTCTCACATTTCTCATCTATGGCCGTCGCTGACTGATGATACTCGTGTGCAAGTTACTGGACAGATAAGGCGACAAAATATTGAGACGGTGTATAACCCCTTCACATAGTGAGTGTAAAATTCAGCCGACTCCGCACCTTCTTTTCGTAACTTCACTGATGATGCACATGAATACGCCGAACATATACCTATATCCTCAACCAAGTTTCCTACCCGTGTCGTTCAGTTTCTGTTGAATATCACTTCATACTGTACCGTCAAGCATTCCGACGTATTGCAAATTTGGTTGTAAGATGTTCACATCCTTTGTCACTCGCACCCACCAACTCAAATCAGGGCACTTGTGTGCCACGTCCCCCTATACCTCTTGAAACACTCAGGGACTGCAGATGATTGCCGTAGATCAAACTTATTCTATTATACCAACGCCACATATCCCGATCAGTTCGGAGTCCTTCATTTCTTCACGGAGGAGATCTGGGATGCAAAGGATGCGGAGAACTGAGGTGAGCCCCTTGCGCGTTATCCACAATCTTCCATAAGATAACGAGTTGCCAGCTAGACTGCGGATCGTGTCTTAAGCGGATAAAGAACTTCGAAATCTCAATTTAACCCCGCGAACATGTGATCTTCTGTCCTATTTGCACTACTCGAGGTTGATTATAGCTTACCTGGCGCACGTCTTGCGAGGTCCACTTCTATTTTGGAACAAGCTGAGATGGGATGAAAAGCGCCGATCACCACATGCCCACCGCCATTGGAAAACTGGCAATCCGATGCTGCGCAATATTATATATAATTGAGCATAACCGGGAGGACGGACATTGTTGCACGTACTCGTGACTGCGCTTACCTCGTGGTGATCCAACTAGGGCCACATAAACGGATTCTCAGCACTAGGCTGCGGAGCGGCTCTTCTGCGTATCAATCGACACGCGATGGCTCTAACTTTTGGCGGCAAAGGCGGCAAAGACTTACCGTCTGATGTCGCACGCAATCGGAGAACACAGAGACCCGATCGCGGGTCCACATCGACCCCACGACAGGGTCGGAGCGTCCGAGGAGCGGCTTCAGGGATTTGGCGAGTGAGCGTACATTAAGCGCACTTGTCGTCGCAACCTGTTCTCAGGATAGTCATAGGGCCGCCGGGATTCGACATCGTGTGGGACCAGTGGAGAGGACAACGTGTACTGAAGCTCACCAGAAAATGACTTTGTCATGATTGCGTGGTCAATAGAAACGTTGGCGCGTCTGAGCGCCTTGAACAAAAGGAGATATGGTGCTGCAATCGGATCCGACAATCAGCCATATGATCCTCGCCATCTCAATTGCGTTTTTTCAGCATGCCACGTCAAAAGCCAAATATGTACGGGCGTATCTGACCATGGTGTCCGTTCATTTTTCCTGGTAATTCATTGCAAGCCGAAACAGCGATTGGGCCGCCTTCCAATAAGTAAAAATGGCTGATAACACTCGCGATCAAATTCCGAGTTCAATGTTGATGTGGAGGCTCAAACAGAAGAAGGTCCACCAGCCGCTGTAAACCAGGATCTTTGTGGACGAGGTGAGTCTGGGATCGAAGTTCGATTTCAAGTCCGTCACTACATCCACAATTCTCACGGCCTCTCAAACACGAGCGAACGTTGCTGACCAGCCTCCGCAGAGAAACCGACAGTGCGCGCGTGCCTGTGGGACACCTTACAGCGGTATCGGATACCTGGAATACCCGGTAGCTAGAGCCAACATTCCATCATTTACAGGCAAATCGCACAGCGCACTCAAGCACAGGAACAGATTCCAGGTTCGTTGTCTGACATCCAATCCCCTTTTTATAACCCCACCTGTTCCTCATCTTCTTCTGGGCAGTGGCGGCTTCCCCACGATGAGATGATTTAGGATCGCTTGTACCTCGATACGACGCTTAAAGCTTTATTGCTCTCATGTGCCATCAACGAGTCACGACGACGACACCGTGGGGATCTTGAAGCTTGAAGCTAGAAATTTGACCAACAACTACGCACGCATCGTTCAATCTCGTCTCCCAGGACCAAAACGCAGGACCCAGCCACGTGCGAGGGCGGTCCCAGTACTGGACCCGAGGTCTCCGAAACCAGGCATAATTCAAAAGAAGAATGCACTTACGTTAGTACTATGACAACGATGGACGTCCTCGTTGTAAATCTCCACGAACGTGCGACCTGAAAGACCAGCTATGGGAAGGTGGCCCCTGAGTCGGAGCCAGGCAGGTTCCCTTTAGTCATCAGCGCCCAAACGCAAGCCTTCTCTCGTATCTTAAATTGGAGCTTCCCTGATACAAAGGAATGGTGCGCGGGCTGTTCTTGGGATTCTGACTATGTTTAGGTCCGGAAGAAATGTGCATGACAATGCAAGGATCCAACTGCGCCAAGTAAAGGAACATGCCCCTGGTTAGCCACAGGACACTGCTCCTGTGCAGTGACAACATGTACTACACAGGACCATTGCTTCTCTTCGGTTGCGCAACATAACTTTGTATGGGAAAATGGAGCCTGGTTGGCGTCTCCATCCTTATCTTAGTGTCCCTGCCCACCCTGAAGTAGTCCAAATATGCTGCCAAGGGAAGTCTAGACCTGCGCCTGTCGGCATAAATACACAGAAGTGGAAAGTCGCCTTGTGGCTAAAATGTTCCCATCCCTTTCCGTGATCACTCAGTTGCTTGTGCCGGCGTTGTTCACGCCCAACCTCCCTCATTTTGCTGGTACCATCAACTCTGGTTGCCCTTCCGATCTCCCGCCTTCTTGTCAGGACACATCCGCATCAAACACATGTTGCACCGAGTCCCCCGGCGTATGTTACTCCTTTGGGTGCCCGAATACTAGTTTTGACCCTGTTTCTGTGTTCTAGGGTCTCTTGCTACAGACCCAGGTATCTATTTTCTCAACGATCATTGTCTCGACGAAGTCGACCAACGCCATTACAGTTCTGGGATACGAAGGTCTCCGGAAGCCCTAAGGATAGCTGGACAATTCATGGTGCGTGACCATCTTACAAAGACCTAGTCGTCCTCATATTTGGTTAGGGTTGTGGCCCGACAAGTGTGTTCACTGTACCGTCCATAGTGTCAACAACGACTCACCTTGACTATTCGAAGCTGTGACGGCACATATATTGAGAATTGCGACCCTAGCCGTGACTATGACATCCGTGAGGTGGGTTGAATGGCTTGGGGCACTCAACGATAGTCGGAACTGAGCATGTTCTCTAGCTCCTCCAAGAGCAAGGAGCGTCTTCAACACTGGACTATATGCAGCAATTCTGGTTGAACTCCGATGGTACTAATGAGCACTTTTGGAACGTATGTCTGACAAGTGCTCAGTTGGGGCCGTACTGACTATATCCCCAAAGCATGAGTGGTCCACACATGGCACATGCTACAGGTAACATCTTCTTGTTTCATTCCCATCGGGTTTTGATTTCGTCCTAAAATAGTACACTTTCGCCTTCTTGCCTCCCACAAGACACGCCTAACGGAGCCGAGGTACAGTGCTAATGTTTTCCACTCACTCTCGATTTACTGACGTTGCTGCAAGGCTGTGGTGTACTTTGAGAATATTGTGCAGCTGTTCCAGAAGCTGCCGACATACCAGTGGCTCGCAAATGCAGGGATCAAGCCCACCAGGCACCACACGTACACACTGTCAGAGATTCTATCTGCGCTCGAACAAGGTTCAGGCGGTGTAAGTTTATTCCAATGCGTGCATATATGCTACTGGATTTACTTGCTTTCCCAATAGTCTACCCCTGCCGTGGGTTGCTCTCATGACCAGCTGAACAGCATCAGCTGGTACTTTAACCTCCAGGGCTCGCTCATTGATGGTCAATTCATTCCTATCAGTGAGTCCCTCGTGTCGTCCAGATGAGATATACTAACATGCTGATAGGCTCACCGAAAAAATCAGAGTGTCCTCACAAGGGCATTCACTATGTCCCCAAGGAGGACTAAGTCATGCACGTTGTTACCCGTTGTGTGATGGACATTGGACATTGATGTAGACCGCTTCCTTGTGCTTGCAAGTAGTGTGCCGTATTAGGTATTCAAGTATGTCGATCGTTGATCGTCATGAGCGCTGAGCGATGTGCGCCAACCGGACAACATCAGAAAGGAATTGGAAAGCGAGACGGGATTTTCCTTTGCCATTCTCTTGCTGGCTCACAATACATTCTTCACAAACTCATCGGGCTACAGTCATTTTCCAAATGTGGCCCCTTCAGACGGAGCATCTTCCCCCTCTTCTGTAGCTAGTTCTGCCGCAGCAGTCATGAACCTAGACGAACTGTCATGCTAGAACGAGGCAACATCGTTGTACGCCACCCACTGTGCAGCGTGGGTACCTGCGAGGACTCTCATCGCGTCCAAGTCATTTTGGAGTTGTTCCATGAGATCGGCCGTTTGGCCAACCGCGCGGGTCATGTTTTTGAGGTTGGAGGCCAGCTGCGCATACAGTCTGTCCTTTGCCTGAGTAGCACCCGAGCGGCTCATGGTCAAGACGAGATGAAATTTCCCACGATTATTCAACGGATTGATCAAAGTTGCAATTTACTCAAGAAAAATAAATTGCATGTAGCTATATGATAACTATGCAAGCGACGGGTGTTGAGAATGTAAACGGGTTGAAGTTTTCCCTATTCACCACGGGCCCATGTCGAGTCAGCCAACACCAGCCATTCAGTTCACAGCTGGCCAAGAGTCCAATTATGGACATTCGTTGGCTGCCCTTGTCCAAGCTGTGTGGCGCTCTTCGTACATAGCCCACGCATTCCTGTGCCGCCCTTTCTCTCATCACCATGCTGACCGCCCAAGCACACTTTGACAAGGCAATCCAGGAGGTTGAGCACAGAAACCCGGCGAATAGGCCCGTCGTCGATCTTTCAATACAATGTCTCGACAATGGTATGACCATCAGCACGCGAGAGCGCATCATCAAAGATGTGCGTCTTTCTTTTTCTGTTCATATACATCACCGCTTATTCGTCCCAGGTCGTGCAGCCCGCCATACGCACCCCAACGGATGCTCAGTTCTTCTCCCCGCATGATCCGAGCAAGCCCAATCTTGACTTTCTCAAGGATCACTTCTTCCACGAAGGTAGGATTCGGGAGGAACACGCCCTTTGGATCGTTGAAAAGGCCACTGCCCTGCTCCACAGTGAGCCCAACGTGCTGGATATCGATGCTCCCGTGACAGGTGAGATCCCACAGCGAAGAACCCAGCCGTGTCCGTGCTGATGCGATCCCTAGTCTGCGGCGATATTCATGGCCAATACGTGCGTGGTCTGCTTTGAACCGTGTCTTTGGCCTGCTGATGCCATATCTAGTACGACCTCATGAAACTGTTTGAAAAGGGCGGAAACCCAAAGACGACACGATACCTCTTTTTGGGAGATTACGTCGATCGGGGATACTTTAGCATCGAGGTACTTGCATTCTTATCTTGGCGAGACATCGCCTCATTTCCCTTCACAGTGCGTTCTCTATCTTTGGGCACTCAAGATATGCTTTCCTAGCAGCTTGTTCCTTCTTCGTGGTAACCACGAGTGTCGACGGTTGACCGAGTACTTTACATTCAAGATCGAATGTGAGTCAGTCTCGTGCTCTAGCTATTCTATCTCCACATGTAGAGGGTTTATAGGCAAACACAAGTATTCCGAGCGCTTATATGACGCATGCATGGATTCGTTTTGCGCTCTCCCCCTTGCTGCTATTATGAACAAGCAGTTTTTGTGCATACATGGCGGTTTGTCTCCAGAACTGCACACCATTCAAGACCTGCAAACGGTTCGCCTGCCGAAATCTTTTCGGCATGTATGTTCAACTCATCTGTTCTAATGATAGTTGGACCGCTTTCGCGAGCCTCCAACGCATGGTTTGATGTGCGATATCCTCTGGTCAGATCCAACAGAAGATTTTGGGTCGGAAAAAGGAAAAGAACTCTATCTGCATAATCACGTCAGGGGGTGCTCGTTTTTCTTTACGTGAGTATGCTCCACTGTCTTGACGCCCACAATTGATGGGTCTCGTATTTCCAATCGACAAGTTACTCGGCCACGTGCAAATTCCTAGAGAGGAACAATTTGCTGTCAATTATTCGGGCACACGAGGCCCAGGATTCCGGGTATGTGGCTGCTTGCGATCACCCAGCGAAACGCTCATTCCACCTAGTTTCCGAATGTACCGGAAAGCCCAGGGTACTGGGTTCCCGACGCTTATCACCATCTTTTC
Organism: Phylloporus gajari; assembly: GCA_038090615.1. Lineage (NCBI taxonomy): Eukaryota > Fungi > Basidiomycota > Agaricomycetes > Boletales > Boletaceae > Phylloporus > Phylloporus gajari. Next base: position 6,524 of record JBBPMY010000475.1, read on the forward strand.
TGCTCCGAATTACCTCGATGTATATAACAACAAAGCGGCGGTACTAAAGTACGAGAACAATACGATGAACATTACTCAATTCAATTGTACATCACATCCGTACTGGTTGCCGAATTTCAAAGACGTTTTCGAGTGGAGCCTACCGTTCGTCGGGGAAAAGAGTATGTTGCCTTGTTCGATAGCCGAATCCGCATTTGACGTACCTTTTCACCCTAGTCACGGACATGCTAGTTGCAGTCCTCAACACATGCTCCAAGGAGGAGCTCGACCATGATCAGGTTCCTGAGCCACATCACGACGACTCTGTCCGGGATCGGAGAGCAGTCATCAAGAACAAAATTCTTGCAGTGGGTCGCATGGCACGTGTATTTGCTGTGCTTCGGTGAGTTTACTTGTTACATGAACAATGGGCACCGTATGACTGCATACAGAGAGGAATCCGAAAACGTATCAGAACTCAAGAGTATCACGTCCACCGGCAGACTTCCTTATGGTATGCTGGCACTTGGTGCGGAGGGCATCAAACAGGCCATCTCGAGCTTTGAAGACGCGTACGTATCTCTTCCCCCTTGTCGAGATTCGCTTTTGACGGAAATGACAGACGGCGGTCGGACATCGAGAACGAGCGGTTACCACCGCCCGCAACAGAGAAACCGCTCAGCCAGAGCAAGAACCCTTTCCAGTCTCCAACGTCAAGTTTGACGAACTTGCCACCCTTTCTCCCCATGCTGATGCCCTCGCGACCAATGACGCCGTCCGACGACGGACGGGAGACACCGTCGCTCGAGCGTGGGTCCTCACCCAGTGCGTCGAGCATCAGCTCTCCACCGACGCCCCCACCGCTACCCGCAAATTCGGATCGCAAGGGATCGTTGAGATTGGGTGTGAGCCCATCGGCGCGGCAGCGGGGCGTCCAGAGTGCCATGTCGATATTACACGCGGCGTTGGATGGCAAAAAGGGTGGGTCGAGCTGACGTATGTATAGATCCCTCTTGGTTTTCGTTGCGTGCGCTGGATTGTAGCGTTAGTTGTCAGAACGTGATATGCGCTTTTTCGATTGATTTATGTATTGGTATACGAGATGTGACATCGTCACTGCTGTACTTTGATAGTACTAGACTTTTTTTATTGGCTCGATGGCATGCAATGGCGCCAAAACCAGTCTAGGGTCCAAGGTCCACGAACGGCATTTATCACTGGGTTTGCAGAATGACTCAGATTCGATCAAACCCTGGTGGGATTCCACAACCAGAGACCAAGGCAGTGCCCCGTCCCCATTCTCCAGAATACAGTTGACGTGTACATCAGGGCAAGAATCAGTAACGCTGTCAACTCGACAAGAACAACCCTTGCGTGGGATGACGCGAGGTACAGCTGCTCTCTGTCGTGTGATCGTTGACGAGGTCGACGGTTGTTAGTTGTAGAGATGACATCCGTGGGAGTGACGCCGTGAAATCATCGTCCGAGACATGCGTCGTCGCATCGTCGCCATCTCTGTCTTGGTACCAAAATCGGTACGTGAACGTCACAACGACGAGCAAGTTGCAGACGATGAGCGAGAGTGCGATCTAGTCGTAAATGCGTTGAGCGTCATGACAGGTTCAGAGAGGGACCTACTTCGACGTTGATGCCTGCGACGATCACTAGAGGTAGCTTGAGAATCTGGCCGAGGGTGTGAAAGAGGGCACCCAACGCGAGGACGGTGCTGGAGAAAAAGATGGAAAGAATCATCCTTCGTTGACGTTTGGGGAGTTTGATCCTCCAAAGCATACGTAGAGGGAGTACAACAAGGATCGAAATCGCGACGCAGTCGGCTGGATCGCGGCGATGAGTAGGGGCAAGGGAACAAAATACCGACTTACTCGTGAACTTAAATACTGGGATTGGGGCATTTACCAGACAGAAAGGCTTTCCGAACGTGAGCGCTTGATGATGCCAGCTAGGATTCGAGGCACATTGTATGGCCTTCAATACGACAAGTATCATCCAGCAAGCCATGTAGTATGCTGCACAGGCATAAGTGAATTTTAAAAGACAAGGTTTTCCGGGAATTATTCTGATGATAGAAAACAGTATGCTCATGCGCACCAGCCTATATGCGTGATGTGAGTACAATGTCTAAATAGTCTGAAGTGTATGAGGACAGACATTATGATAGATGTAAAACTTATGGAGTATATCCAAGTAGCGACAATGGACTCTAAACCGCCTGACGACGCATGAGTCTGAAATCATCAGGTCAAAGCTTGGATAAATACCAGATTGCAAATTTATCCACTCTGTTATTATCCATAGAAGACCTGTGAACAACAAAGCGGCTGCAAAGGCATCTTCCCACCAAAAGCGGCGGATCTTGAGACGAATATATATCCGCCATGTCGTCAAAGCAAGCCCTAAAACTTGAAAAACGTTGGAGGTGACTAGAGAGCTTTGATCAATTCCTCGAGAACCGCGGGCGCGAAAAATCGAACGTACTCCGTACGATGTATAGCGCTGGCGATACCATCGGAAGCTCGGTAGAATGTCAGAGGTGTAATAAAGATCATGGGTTCTGCGCTGCGCCCCATGAGTCATATATGTATATGTGGATAAACTTTGGCAGGCGAGACGCCTATCGGCATGGTCGCGAAAAGCCGGACGCCATGGACAACTAAGTCATCAGCCCAATTATTATGAAGCGTTAGGCACCTGCCTGGGAATGGAGACCAATTGTCCTTGGGAGAGTGTCGTTTTAGGTAAAATTTTTGTGCGAAATGTAGCTTTATGTGGGGGAAGTTAAGTTTAAGGGGTAATGTAGGATGCCTCTAGTTGACGTCAAATGATCTCTACCATGCACGAGTACGAAGGCACAGCCAGCCTAAAATAAGACAGGTTCGATGCAGGGGGCCTGGGGTGTCTGCAGTGACTGATTCCCCAGACCTGGCTAGGGGGATCCTGGGTGTCTGGTGCCCCTTGTATGCACGTGTGAATGTGAAAATTCAATGTGCCCACGCCTAAAATCCACATAATTGGATGGGTGACGCGTACGAACGTGGATGAATGTGTGGGCACTGGGCACGGATAGCTCAAGCGTAACGCGTAAACATAGGTATGAAATGCTTACGAGGGGGCAGACCGCTTGCATGACGCGTTGATGGATCTAGTAAAGCAGTAGGCACTTAGGAGTAGTAGCACTAGTATGTGCCATCCAGGTACTTACGCAGGTTGTGGTGGTATTCGGTAAAATCACGCTCAACCAATGCTTTTATGGCTTTACGTAACGGTAGAGGGAAAGCTTTCCCACAGTCTTGCGGCTTCCAAGGTTCTGCGTGGCCTGTTCTTCCACAAATCGAGGGCAGGTGATCCGAAGTATTCTGTTTCCCTCAACACCATCATTCATTGACCAGACGGAAAGTATTTCAAGCGGAATAAACCCCAAAGCATTGTAACTCACAAGTGCACTTGCGTTCGAGTGATACGCTCTATTCGCTACCATGATCATTCATCCAGATGGAAACTGTTTCGAGTAGAGTGAGCCGGCTTCTGGCACTTGTTACTCGGGTCTATTCACCAGTATATACATAATTGTTAATGGAACTGATGACAGACGAAGACTTGGTCTACAAAGTCGTCCATGATGAGCTGGGAAGGTAGACCGCACCTTCGGGTGACGACCACGACCCATCCCAAAGACCAGACGGACCCGGTTTCCCATGTGATGAGCAGTACCTCATGATGGACTGAGAGATGAGCATGTCAACTCACTAGTCATATCTGGACATGTCGTTACCCAAGTATGAGTATGTACACGAGTTCGACCTGAATCACTGGTTGGACAATTCATTTGATGAATCGGAGGATATCCTTGAACTTGTGAGTCATTAGTGTAATAGGTGTGGTGGTGGCATGGTACATGCTGTGAAGCTTCGCGCAGTCAACGTTTACCTTTCCTCTGTACTTTGACCACGCACCTCGCATCGATAACCCCAGCAGACAAACTCTCGTCACCATGTCGAATGTTGCACTACACGATGATGACAACCCCCGACCATATCGAATGATCCAGCCAATTTTTGAAGCGAACAAGTTCCTGTATCTTTCTAGTGGACAACTTGTCTTGGGCGACTGTATAATGCAAACAGTGACGCTCTGGAATGTGGAAGAAGGAAAACAAGAAGGTTGGTCCATGCTGAAGGATGACGATGTCATGTGCGATCTTGCACGAATTGGGAATGGAAAGATCATCAGCAGTGGGCACACAGGCAGAATTAAAGTGCTGGATGTCGAATCACACCAAGTTGTCAAAGAGTGGCTCCATCCGGATACAATACCTTGTATTGCCACTTCCCCGGACAATCGACTCGTCGCCGTCGGTAGGGAGACGCTGTGGATTCATGCAGTCGAAGGATGGCAGGTCAAACGGGTCATCGTGCCAGTCGACAAAGAAATAACTTTCATGGCCTTCTCTCCCACAGGAGACAAACTTGCATGTTGCAGCGAACTAGACACCTGCGTCTATGACGTTAACAGCGGCACGCTCATCTTCGGTCCATTGGTTGGACACAAGGATGCGATCAGAGATTTGTTGTGGTCACGTGATGGCACAAAAATCTTCACAGGCTCCGAGGACGAAACCATCCGTTGTTGGGATGCCAATACAGGGCAAAAAATCGGTCAGCCCTGGGAAGGTCATGAAGATGGTATAGAATCGCTCTCCCTTTCCCCGGATGGAACGATCCTTGCGAGCGCGTCCTTGGACAAAACTATTCTTTTCTGGAATGCAACTACTGGTGATCAAGTCGAACAACCTTTGGAGCATAAAGACTGTGTGGTCAATGTTTGCTTTTCCCCCTCTGGGGAATTCGTGGCCTCAGCGACAGCGAAGGAAATATATGTATGGCGGGTGCCTCGGTTGGACAATGGGGTCGAGGTAGGCAAAGCCATCTGCTCCGGTATGGTACTCATTTCCCACAAACACATCCAGATCTGATTGACACGAATGACGTACTCGTTCCGCCACCTCCATACTCCCCACAACTTTCTATCCATGATCAACAATTAGATGTCGGTCTTGACGTGAGCAAACACAATTGAATGTGGTCTTCTGCTTACTTATTCGTACTCTTTCAAAGGCACATGAACAAGTAGCAGGCTCTTCATCTGATTTGATCATTGTCCCCCGCGTGCTGTCCCAAATTTCCGACAAGAATGAATACCCGGATGCCACACGAGCCGAAGCTGATTCACTTTTTATTTCGGTCCTCCCGAGCATTTCTCTTGCAACCGATGAACGCCAACGTGTATTCGAACTGCATCTGCAGAAATTGGTAGTGCTTTTCATTGTCGCCCACTCCATGTCAATGACATATTTCTTGCAGATTGACGCTGCTGCTTCAAGTGGACTGCGCATTCCTCCTCGTAACATTCCTTCTCATACGCCTCCGGATATGCATACCATATCATCGACTGGATTGGAGCATACAGAAAAACAAGATCCAAGCGCGGCGTAAGTAAACCTCTTTAGACACGAGTTTCGGGATGTTGATTTCTTTTTCCTCAGGCATGCAATGCTGATTGGGTCTTCTACTTCAGTATTTCGTTCCACAACAAAGGGCGACCCACGAAAGATTCGCAAGATCAACAAAATCAAAGAAAGACTTGTTGAAATGCTTCGTGAGTGTTTTCGGCTCTTCCGACATGCGTTTTTTTAGATGACTTGCCTTGGAAACAGGCGAGATCGGGTTTGTGCTTCCCAAGGGTCGTCTTCCGTGGTCGACTCTCGAAAAAGATCTGCAAAAGAAAGGATACGTGATTGTCAATTGGCCACAAGGTCTCGTTTGCGACAGAGACAAGGGAATATCTGGCTTAAGTGCGGAGGATGCTGAAAAGCTCCATGGCGCGCTCTTTCATGACGAACGTCGGCTTCGGTTTGTCCCCTGCATCGACTGTAAGTTTCTTTTCCATGTCCATACCCACTTTTGAACAGTAGATATATCTATACAGTATCCATGGATCAACACGATGAACCTCAGTCACTTGTGGATGCATCGGAGAAATCATGTGATCATGATCAACCATGTATGCCCCCAGTGGCCAAGGAGGCGAGATTCAGAGTAACCACCGCAGGAACGTACCCTAGAGTCAACAAGAGACGACGCATGTAAACGGCGCGTACTACATTTTATCTGTACATTAATCTTGGCAGACTGGACATTGAACAATACTCCTCTCAGCCGGGTCTTTCATACTAAATCAATGACACTTGTGAGTTTGAATTGACTTGTGATGGTCATGTAGGAAAGGGACGAGTATGTAGTCGCCGTGAATGAGGACAGAGATTGGTTCAGTCAAGTCTTTGCAATTTTCCGTTCATACGCAGCTATGAGCGCCTAGCATCTAAGCCTGATCGTTTGGAAAGACTGGCATTGTAGTGGTGTCCATAAGAGTACCGTCCAGATGCACGGTGAGTCACGTTGACATGATGAAATCAAACAAAGGCTAACGGGTCTCTGGGTAGTAGAACAACGTGTGCGTGTCGGCCATCTTTCACTATAAATACACATAAATAGGCTGTAGATAAAACAGGCTGCACGGAAAACATAGTACGAGTTTACGACGCAGGAGCGGAGACGGCGGAAAGTCGAAGCTGTCTTTCTCATTATTAAACTACGCCAGGTGGTTCGCATTATCACGTTCAACTGCTCTGGGCTGATCCACAGAGAGAACTGTCTTACGTTGCCGGGTTGCCGTCCTTGTCTAGACCTGCGGAAATTGTCCGATAACATTCACGATAAATTACAAGCCTGACGCACCAAGGTTACTTTTAAATCTTATAACCAGATGCGTCCTCACTGCACACATTGAAGCCAGATTGGACGATGCCGCCACGGAGTCAAGTTGATCGCGGAACACGCGCGCAGAAACGTTGGCGGCGAAGCTGGACGTCCTGAGTAGCGTAAAGTTGGCAAGAGATTCCGGGAGCCACCCTATCTCGCCAAAATCGAAGATGACCGGTCGCCCCGTGGCATCGACGGCAAAATTGCTGGGGTCCATATCAGACTGGGTGAGCACCAACGGTTCCTCAGCGATACTGATCTTGGCCAGGTCTGGCTGTTGTCGCTGCAGCGTCGAGACAGCCTGAGAAGAATGTATAACGTCAGCAGTGGAGCACGGAAGCAAGACGGGATCAGACCGTATTCAAGAAGCGTTCCAGGGCCGCAGTGCTCGTAAAGGGCAGTGGTGCATACCCGTTCTTGAATATTCGGTGCCAGGCAGGACCCGATCCCAGAGGGCCAAGGACGACACCGGGGGGGACTGGTTGCCGACGCAGCCAGAGGACGGCCGCGGCTACCTTGTCGATGAGGGTGTCCGCCGAGACCTCCATCGTCTCGATGAACTCTATAATGGCGTACACCAGATGCTGATGTTGGAAGGTGTGGTGAACTACGGGCACGTGCGGCACACTCGGGTCCCTTTGGGCATCCCTCTGGGCAACGCTGGCGAAATCCCTCTGCATCGTGGCTTCGGACGAGAAGTACCAGGAGTCGCCAAACTTGACGAGATAGTTGGTGGTGTGAACAAAGAAAGGAATGCAGCGCCTATAGTTAGGAAGTAGGTGATGAGTTTGCTCGTGCTGGGCGCAGGCGGCTATAATAGCCTGCTCGTGGGCGACAAAGAGATTGGCCGAAGGCATGAGTACAACGACGAGTGGAGAGAAGCCACAACAAGATGGAGGGGGAAAGTCTTAGAGGGGGCACGTATTAGTGGTGGACTCGCTTAAGAGAAAGGCAAGCTATATACGCACGAAGACGGGTTGAGACGTTGACGATATGTTGCAGACGTCGAGGTCTAGGAAGAAGTACGGGCGCGGGAAAGGACGAGGGCTGACCAGACGAGAATATGATAGGGGAGCAGTCAAGCTTGGATCTAGATACCCCTAGAATACAGGTCGTCTTATATATTGTTCTACTGAATGGCTAGCATAATCTATTGATTATGCGTAAGACTCTCAACGGCACGAGCCGAGCGTGGCTTGTCCTTGTTTGGTCCTGAGGCCTGATGGACAAAGTCGACAAAGGACAAGAGTGTCTGACGCACAGGCGTTGACGGAAATTGTTGCTCACGCCACTCACTTCATCCCACAGACGGGTTGTCAGACATCCAATATTTTTCTCACAGGAGCGGCGAGTCACAAAAAGTAGGACAAAAAATGCAATCATTTACACTATACGATCCGGATCGACTTGAGGCGCTGTATCAAAGGGGATTTATCCGAGGAGCATGCGGTATACGATAGCTGACTTTGAGTTTGGTAAACCTTTTTGGTGGGCGCTCATGGAGAGTGTTGTGCTGGCTTGGGATGGATGCGGTGTAGATGCTGTAAAGCTCCATCAGGGTCAGCGTTTGCAGCTTTCCTTTACATCTTTTTCATACCGACAGCCTCACCCGACTCGCTTCTGCTACCATGATTAACAAGACACCACAAGAGGATAGGGATGAGGGTGCCTGGCCGTATCGGGTACTCAAGACATCGTCATACAGGCTGTAGTGTCTGTACAGCCACTTTGGAAGTTGGAATTTGCTGAAAGTACTGGAGTCAATAAATCAGAAGTGGCTTTAAAGATCAGGGATTTACAAAAGCTACTATTGGGACATAAGAGGACTTGTGCCACTGCCACTTTGTGGCCTACTCCTGCTAGTCTTCGTATATACATCTGTTTTCATCAAGATCTGCTATTCTGAATCCGATGAGGTTTTAGAATGTGGACATCACGAAGCGTCGAATGAGTTGGGTATTCAGTGTGTGCATGAAAATGAGTACGGCAGTCGTGATGGGATGCTATGGCGGACTCCGCTGGACAAAAATTTTTAACGTGGTTTTGCTTTCGTTCTTTCATTTTTATGTTTTCAGTTGTTCATCATATGTTTTCGTTTTTCGTTCTTATGTTTTCACCTGTTCGTTTTATGTTTTCGACTTT
>JBBPMY010000476.1:0-15470 GCA_038090615.1 Phylloporus gajari
AAATCACAGAAAATTAGGGGAACATTGCCTGATTAGGTAGTGTGGCTGTACACCGGTTGCAACCGGTTGCAACTGGTTGGCAACTGCAGTCTTTTGTCTGAGAAATCAGGCAACTCGCAACTGCAGTTTAGTTGCCGACCAGTCCGGTCCAGTCCAGTTGCCAGTCTTTTGATCAGTCTGCAACTGGACTTTTAAGCACTACCCCTCGAGCTCGAAGCTCTGGGGCTCGTTTCGCTGTTTAGTGGCTCTGTCAGGCGGTTTAGGAGGTACTGGTAGCTGTGGTGATGCCCTAGGTACGTGGCCATTTGGTGGTGGTGGTGGTCGCTGATCGATTCCAACAGTGTTCGTCGTCGACTGCTCGCGCTCTTGCGCGCTCCTGCTTGCCACCTCGTTGGACATGGTATGGCCGTCCTGGGTGCACTCCCCCTCAATCCTGATGCTTGGGGATGTGCCCTCGATGTCTCCGTTGTCTCCGCTGTGGTCCAGACCCATCCCTTGCACACCTTCGTGCGGGTGGTCCAAGTCCACTGCCTTTCCCATCCCTGCTCACTCGACTTCATTGTCAGCGATGTCTGGTGGCCTGGGGCGCTCGATGGGCGTGTTTGGTGGGCATTTTATGTCTGCCCGATTGCCCTCATCAACCGTTGCTGGTGCCCTGGCGTCATTGGCATCATTGTGTGGGTGGTGGCTGCGCATTGCATTCCATGCGCATTCCTCTGCCATGGGGGGTTCATCTGACCTGTGTGGTCGATGTTCTTCATCATTCGTGGCATTCGCCGCTGCCTTGACCTTTTCCAACCTTTTCCCCTTCGCTGTCTTGACCCGCTCCTCGCCCACTCCCTGGTCTCGTCCCTTCGTGCTTGTAGCTGCGTCGGGTGGCTCTGGCGATGCGTCTGGGTGATGGTCTTCGTCACCTGGCGTGCCTTCAGTGGCATTCAACATGCATGCTGGGCTTGGGGCCTCCGTGCTCGTCGTCAGTGGGGTTGTCGCCGCATGGGCTGTGTGCCCTGCATGGTCGTGGCTGTGCAATGTGCTGTGTGCACTCACGTTGGCTTCGTTTGCGCTGCCGATCAATTGCGTTGCGCTATCCCACTCCCCCTCAAGCGGTGCACTATGGCAGTGGGTGGTGTTGCCTAGGTCTGTTGTGGCCTGGGCTGGTGGGTTGTACGGTCCGTCCGCTGGCTTTGTTGGCCCTGCACATGTTGCGTCTGGGTTCGCGATGTCAGTGGTCGCATCATCAACCTGCTGACCTGCCGTTGGGTAGCCATGGGCTGCGCTCTGCGTGCGCGCGATGTCGGTGGTGCAAGCGCCTGGGTCCGTTGTGGCCTGGGCTTCGACTGGTGGGGGTTGCGGTTCATCCACTGGTGGAGCTGCGCTCGCCATGCACTCCCTGCTGTCACTGGTGGTGGTAGTGGTGCAGTTGACCTCCGTGTTGCCACGTTCGTCCTGGCTGTACGCTGCGACAGGTTTGCCGGTGGGGGTTTTGTCGTCTGTGACTTCATTGTCCAGACCCTCTCCACCTGTTGTGCTATCCCTTGCGCCCTTTGCCGTTTCATTGCCACCCTCTCTACCCTCTTCGCACGCCGTTTCGGCGGTTTCAACTTCTTCCCCAGCTCGGTGCCTGGCTTGTTCGTCAAGCAGCGTGTCTGGTGGGTCAGATGAGCTGTCTGCTGGCGTTCCTGGCTCAGCGCGCTCTGCATTTGGGTTTGTGGCGTCAGCGGTCTTCTTGACGACCTGCTGGTGTGCCGTTTGGCCTTGTTGGGGCTTGTCCGTGGCTGTGCACTGGACTTTCCTGGTCACGCCTTTGCTATCCATGCCGCTCACTTGGCATGTGAGGCTTACGCAGGCTTCGCGTGCCTTTGTGGTCGTTCCCAGTTGGGTTTTGACTCGTGTAGGTGCCATTTCGACTCGTGATGGGCCACTGACTTTCTTCTCAACCGTTTTGCAGTCGTGCGCTTTTGGCAGTTGTGCTGCCATGCGCATGTTCTCGCAAGGTACCGTAGACTTTGTAATAGTCATAGGTTTGCTGTAAATAGACTTTAGGTCCGAGAACCATTTGTGCACAGTCTTGTCATGATGGAAGTGGTCGTGAACGAGAACTGGTGTGGTCATGGCAAGTAAGTATTGCGCTTCGGTGTTGTTGCATAGCCACGCGGCCTGAACCAAAGGGTTCCATTTGTCTTCTGGCCTCATTTCAGTGCCGTCTAGCAGTCTGAGTAGTCCGAGTAGCTTTGCTGCGTGAACTAGCTGCTTGATATAGTCCAACCAGTTCTGTCCGTCTGCCACTAAGTCCGGTATGAGAATTTTTCGCCCATTTTTGAGTTTTGTCGAATAGGGCATTTCGAGTCCAGTGAGTTTTCCACTGAGCTCAGACAGGGCTCATAACCTGTTGAATACTCTAGTAGTCACTAAAGTAAACTAAGGTAAGGAAAGTCCAATGTAGGTAGTTGCTTAGTAAGCAAAAATGCGTAGGTAATCAAGTATTCCAACAGTCCAGACCTGGAGAAACGTGTCAATGACAATCCTTCAGCCCTCTCATCAAAGCACCCATGGGTAGTTACAAGACCTGATGTTGAAAGAGCCTTAATTCTGTGGGTTAAACATATGGAGGCCAAAGGTGAGCAGGTCAACGGACCTATGTTGAAAGAAAAACGGCATGGATTTGAGGAGCTCTTCAAGGTTCCACAGGAGGAATGGCTATCAGGAGATGGTTGGCTAGCTTCTTTTTATTAGGCTTACAAGATCTGGGAACACTGCTGTCATGGAGAAGCAGGATCTGTTAATACTGAAGATGTTAGTATTGAACAGTGAAGGTGTAGCGGCATTCTGTTGAAATATGCACCACATGATCGTTGGAATTAGGATGAGACAAGTCTGAATCCATTGTAAGTTTCTTTACTTGATTTACTTGATAATGATATGATTAACAATCTCACCATCTTGATAGTGCACCCCCTGATTGTAGTCTTGCCACAAAACAAATGAGCAGGAAAAAAAAGGACAAGTTTCGTATAACACTCGGTGTTGCATGCAATGCCGATGGCAGTGAGAAGGCCAAGTTGGTATGCATTGGAAAGGCTCAGCAACCACAATGCTTTCAAAAGAAAACCCCAGATCAGCAGGGATTCTATTATCACCATAACAAGACTACTTGGATGACAACAATGATATTCGAAGAGTAAGTTCTCCTTTGTTTTTTGTAGAATTCTATTCAAGGTTTGTTACAGATGGCTCAGAAAGTTTGACTACAAAATGTGTGCTGCAAAGCATCATGTCTGTCTTTTTGTAGACAATTTCTTAGGTCATATGGTTGACTATGAGCCAACTAATGTGTGCCTCGAGTTTTTTAAACCCAACATGACTTCATTTGTATAACCTTGTGATGCTGGTATAATCCGTTGCTTGAAGGCACTTTACTGGCAGGAATTTTGTCATCAGGCAATTGAACTAGATGATGCAGGCGAACACAACATCTACAAGATTAATCTACTTGAAGGGATGATGATGGCTTGACATGCATGGAGTCAGGTTTCACAAGAAACAATTGCAAACTGTTGGAATCACACAAAGATTCAACTGTATGTGTGGCTTCTTTTTTTTACTCTCTATTCTTAAATCTCTACCAATTTCTCTTGCTTAGCAACACAACTGCAATGCCTGCTCATGCTAATCCTGCTGCATGGGCTATCTTATGGGAATTTGCAACAACAGACATGTGGCTATCTGATGTAGAGAAAAAAGTCCAAAATGCTCTTGGAACCTGCTACAACGAAGCTGATTGGCAGCCAGCCTTTAAGGCTGTCATGGATGCTGAAAATGATGTTGAAGTGGCCTTGAATGTGGTTGAAAAACTTGCTCACACTGCCATCAACCACTCCAAACTCAAAATTCGTCTTCCTGCTCATTCAACTGGACTACCAGTATTACCACAGCTTACAGCCCTCAAGGGTGAAGTTGGCAAGTCAATTGCAGTACTCCAATCTTGAAAATGGATCTTTGGGATCCCACCAACACTAGATGAGTTTATCAAGCCTGATGAAGAAACAAAAGCGTCAAACCCAGACTTAGCTGAGATTATTGAAGGAGGTGATAAGGCTATTGTTGCACAGGTTGTTCAAGAGATGGCAGGGGACAATGTAGAGGATGAGGTTGAGTCCGATGATGAGGACAAGGCCAAGGATCCTCCCGAGATTTCTCATGTTGAGGCACTCATCCTTTGTGAGAAAGTCATGGATGCTTGTTTGCAACATGGTGATGCAAGCACTGACCTTCCACTTAACTTATTGACACAGCTTTGGCATTTCCGTGCTCATCTTCATCATGAGGAGCTGCTTCATGCATGGCAGACTACACTTGACTCGTTTTTTACAACCCCCACACCTTAGTTACATTCTTACCTAATGTTGTGACCATCACATGTCACAATGTGTGACAAGGTACTACTGAATAAATCTCATATTGCATCGAGTTTTTTGTCTCCCGACCATATGCAATATAAGATAGTGTACTGTACTCACCATATGGGACTCAACTTGAGTGGATCATGACGGATCACAAAGCGGACGCATTGCCAGCTGCAGACAGGGTTGACGACATTAGGACATGCCCAAACGACCTGCAGAACATGTCAGAACAGTTCAGCAAATGGCAAGAACGCCAGGTTGAAGCATATGCACCATGTGGACCACAAGTCGATTGGACTGCAACAGATGTCGAAGTGGATGCATTGCCAGTCCCAGATGGTGATGAAGACCCTAGAAACCGACCCAAGGAGCTGTCAAACACATCAGAACAGGTTGATGAATGGCCAGAACAAAGGGTCAAGGAGAGCGCACCAAAGATTGCCCAAGTTGAGCAGACCTGACTGGATCCCCAAGCGGACGTGTCGGGAGCATCGGGAGACGTTGAGGATGGTCAAGATACATCGAAGAAGTGGAGGGACACGTCAGAATGTGTCAGGAAAGTGGTAGAATGAGTAGAGGAGGAGGACATACCTCCAGAGCCCCCAGACAAGCCAGTCAGCTCCAACCACAAAACGGCCGCACTAGGTGACGACCATAGCACCCAGGGACCTACCCACATCGTCGGAAACACGCGTCATGTCGAAACAATCACGCAAAGTCAAAATCCAGGTCCAGGATGGCACATAGGCAAGCAAGTCAAGCTGGAGGTCGAAGACGGCCAATGGGACTGCAAAACCGATGTGGACGGTGTCGAGTACAATGGGATAGGTTGTCAGATTGATGGTGCAACAAGCAGCACACACTGCAGGTTGATATGACTTGAAATGCGACTGCTAGCTGAAAACCACACAAGTCAGTGCAAATGTGACAAAAACAAAACAGCACACGTACCTGGATCATCCAAGGCAGTTTACCATCATCTCAGGTTGCCCACCAAATATTTTGGGCGACTATCATGACCTCAAATGTCCGCAATTGCAACCTACAAGAGTCAGCCACATGCAAGTGCATGGATAATGGGCACAAAGATCTCACCATCGAGAATCTGAATGGGAGCATACCTTGAAGACTCCCAATCTTAGTCAGCAAGCAAGCTGCAGCAAGCTATGCTGCACTCTTCCAAGACTCCCAGTGACCCACAGATCGAGGACGACAAGTGTGCACACCCCAGGCGATAGGATAGCCAAGCTGGGACTTTCCAAATTGGGCAACTGCACCAGCACTGCACAATGCGACCTCAATAGACAACAATACTATGGATGATACACTCATTTGGACTACCTACAGTAAGGTTAGACTTTCATTTAGTTCTTTCTTGGGTTTCAAACACTTCTACTTATTTGCTAACCCATTTGTGTTTGAGGGGGAGTGTTGGAATATTTGATTACCTATGCAATTTTGCTTACTAAGCAACTACCTACATCAGACTTTCATTATCTTAGTTTACTTTAGTGACTACTAGAGTATTCAACAAGACAAGCCCATATTGCCCTCCTTCCTACTTGCAGCACCCCTGAAGTACACACCCCATCCATGCCATCCACCTCATCCTCTCCTCTCAACTCAGATGAAGAATGCATCCTCCAATGCAAAGAAAATTGGTGGACCAGCCACAACAGTGAAGAACCTTTGCCATACAACCATCCCTGCATATATGAGACATGCTACCAGTGCCAACACCTGGGCCATCAAAAGGTGGACTGTCCTGATTACCAATGTGGGTTCTGCCATCACTTCTGCCCCCATCACACCACCACCTGTTACCCCTTACATCACCAAATTCCAGATTGAGTACCCTCCAATTCACCTCCTAGTTCATCATCCTTCTCCTGTCATTGCCAATTGACCACTAACAGGATGTACCCTTCCAGGGGTCCACCTCATTCTAGACCTCTGATAGAACAACACCAACAATCTCCCTCTCCCCCTTATGAAAAGGACTTTGATGTTACTGCTGATGCTAACATGATGGGCTCCCCAGGTGGAGGGTTTATTGATCTTTAGGTCTTCATTGATGTCTCAACCCTAATAAGGGGGTAATGTTACAATTTCTTGCTTTTACTTAGTCATATGAGTTCTGGACATTATTTCTTTTCCTATGATTACTCATTCCTTCTCAGTCATCAGCCCGATGACTTATCATCTCTTCCTAATTGTAGCTCTTTCCATCATCTTCCTGAACATTCCATGTGATTCCATTGCATTCTATGTAGTCATCTTGCTGACTGATCCTGTGTACTTTTAAGTTCTTTCATATTCTGTTGGTTTCTATATTTTAGGTATATAAACCTTCACCTTTTTCCTTCTTCTCCTTTCTTCAAGCTAGTTCTCCTCAGAGATACTATCTGTACCTCTAGACTAGCAATCCACTTGACTTTCCTCTCATCATTCCTCATCTCTTTGAGCCTCTACCTATGCTTTGAATGGGTAGTTTGTCCTTTGAACCTCTAGTCTCTGAGTACTCAGTTCACCGTCTTGTGAACAGTACTTTAATCCAACTAAGCCATTAGCTCATTGGTTACCTTTGACCCAGTTGACCATCTGTCATCTGGCATCTCAGAAGTCTCAGTTGTAACCCATTGTCTGACAACTCTAAATAACCAATAGTCTGGTTTCATTTAATCTCTAGTTTTCTGAGGCTATGCTTTGCCCTACCCAGACCAAGCATAACAGATATCTGCTCCCTTTCACATGTTTTTTTGAAAAACTGCCACAAGATAAAAGATTGCTTCCCCTTTGACCCATCTCCCTTCTTCCCACCATGACCAGATCCAGTTCTTGAAACACAAACATGGGTCAAAGCTCCAATGCTGTACCACCAGTCATCCCAGAGGGGAATGACCCTGATCCTGCTCCTGCACTCGCAGCCACAGCCCCTCCCACACCTACACTCAAAGTGCTGAAATTGAGCAACACCAGCCTTGACAAGATTGAACAGCTGGATATGGGGAAACATAACTGGCTGATCTGGTCAGATGCCATGATGAACATCTTCTTGCTCAACTCCTGCAGTGGCTACATATTAGGTACTATACCTTGCCCCATGGATTCCACTGAGAATACATTGATTTGGGATCTCAATAACCTCTGCATCATCATAGCCATGAAGACCTGCTGCACATGTGAGGAAAGTCTTCTCCTATGCAATGCTTTAAATGCAAAAGATGCTTGGAACATTCTGAAGACTCAGCACAAGAAGCTTGACCCTGTCACCCAGATCCTCCTCATCTAGGAAGCCTTTGAGGTACAATTCAAGTGCTCTGACTGTTTGTCAACCACAGCCACATAGCTCCATGACATTGTGGACCACATATATGACATTGGAATCCCACAATGGGATGACTTCCTACTCATCTTCCTCATGAATGCGTTATCTGCTGAATTCCCTAGGTTATGAAATCATATTGCCAACTGCATTAATGCCAGCTCTGCAACCAACCCATACACATCCACACATGCTCTCTGGTGTCTGGACATGGAGCAACAACTACTCAATGGCAAAAAGCAGCAACAGGGGAGCTTCACATTTGCCACTACTGTACCTACCAAGACAAGACTGAAACACAACCACAAATGCTTTGTCTGTTCACAGGTCAGACACAATGTCTGTTGCACAAATTGAGGCAGTTCTGGCCATGCCTGCAACCAATGTTGGCGTCCTAGAGGTGGGCAAGCTGGTGAGCATGATGCTATCCTGGCAGGGAAACAAGCAGTGAAAGTGGGTAAACTGAAAGGAAACATCACACCCATCACCAAAGCATCTATTAAACCCACAATGAAGGGCAACTTGCAATATGACACCTCTGGTTGTGCATACATCCTAGATGCTGCTACTGGTGAGACTGTTTTTGTAACCACCAATATGCCTTTTACAAACTCCAGTGGGACACCTGATGCCTCCACTATGACTGAATTCACTGGATTGGCCTCTACAAACATCACCCCTGCTTTCATCCATGAAGCATCCACTGCTGATCTCGCAGAATATGAGGCCTTATTCTCAGTCATTGCCCCTATGACATTGGTTGACTGGCATGCCCACACCAAACCCATTGACTTTGCTGGGCTGACATACAAGGTGCCACATCAATGGACAGCCACTGTCATTGACCCTGTGGTGACCACCTTCTACTTGGATAGCAGTGCCTCTGTCCACCTGAGTAATACCAAGTCTGACTTTTACACCCTCCAACTGATTACACCTAGGTCTATAAGTGGGGTCAGTGGCTCCTCCATCTTCATGGTGGGGGTGGGCACTGTTAAAATCATCATTGTCAAGGGCATGCACCTGACCTTACATGATGTCCTCTTTGTTCCATCCACAACTGTATGTCTCATGTCAGTCTCTGTGCTCTGCTCTCAAAACTGATGTTTTGTGCATTTCAATGTCTCAGGCTGTTGGGTCACCACCCACAATGGCACTTGTATCCTTTCTGGGTCCCTCAGCTCTCATTGCCTCTATGTGCTTAGCAGTGGTCAGTTACCTGCCAAACACATCCTCTTGACTCACCATATGCCCACTCTCCACACCTGGCATGAATGCTTGGGTCATGCAAACTATTGTGCAGTGTACAATCTGACTAAGTCAGGACTTGCAGAAGGTATGCAAATCGATCTCACTCTTCCTCCTGGTATATGTACCCACTGCACGGTCGGCAAACAGACATGATTGAATGTACTGAAGATTAGGGAGGGAGAACAGTCCAAGAGGAGGCTAGGGGTGGTGTATATTGACCTGATGGATTTCCCAGAACATGTCTCCATGTTAGGGCACAGGCACATAATGAACATTGTAGATGACTACTCCTCATATGTGTGGACCATACCCCTTGCATCAAAATTTGACACGTATCTGACACTCCTGGCTTGGGAACGTGTTTGTGAAGTTGAAACTTCCTTGAAGGTTGGGATATATTGCTTGGACAATGGCGAGCTCAAATGACATGACATGCACAATTGGCTCCTCTCCCAAGGGACACTACATCAGTTTACTGTGCCTCACACCTCTGTCCACAATGGATGCATTGAGCAGGTCCACTGTACTCTGATGGGTAAGACATGTGCCATGAGATCTGTGTGTCAAATGGCTGCCAACTGCTGGGACAAGTTCATGCTGACTGCATGCTACCTCATCAACTGCACTGCTGTGAAATCACAAGCTGGGCACACACCATATGAATGTTGGTATGGACACTGACCTGACTTGTCGCACCTGCATGAGATTGGGTGTTGTGCATTCACCCTAATACAGAATGCCCACAACCCTAAGGTGTTCAAACATTTGATCAAATGTGTGCTGATTGGATACTCCCTAGACTCCAAGGCATATTGACTCTTCCACTGTAAAACTGGCAAAGTCATCACTAGCTACCATGTCTCATTCATTGAATCACACCAAGACACTAACCCATTGCTTCCACAGGCCACTTCCGACCCTGAACCAGCCAATGTGCCTCCACCTAATCCTGACCCAACCCCTGTCACCCCAACTGGTCCCCATCACTCTAATTGCTTGCCTAAACCCTCACTGCATATATGTGAAGCCTGTGGGCTTGACCACCCACTGCTTGCACACCCAGTGGAGATGACCAAGGTGGACAATCTACCAACCTTGCTTGAATGTGAACCAGATGAGGATGAGGATGACAGTCCCAGACCTGATAGAACACCAATTCCTGCTAACTCCCACCTATACTACTCAGGCAACCCTGCTTCCTACACAGAAGCCATGAACTCTGAGTTTGCCTCTGAATGGCAAGAAGCCCTATGCAAAGAGTTCAACTCACTGAAAAAGATGGGTGTGTATAAACTTGTGTCTTGTTTGGCCATCCCCCCAGACTGTAAAATTATGTGTGGTCACCCAATCTTCAAGCTGAAGTGGGATGCAGATGGGAAGCCAAGTCAGTTCAAGGCATGGTATGTTTGTCATGGCTATACCACTGTTTATGGTCAGGACTACTCAAAAACATCTTCACTGATGGTGCAATTGGAGTCATTTTGAATCCTTGCTCACATAGTGGTGTTGTTAGACTGGGAAATGGAACAGCTAGATATCAAGACTGCATACCTGAACAGTGTACTGGCAGCAGATGAAGTCTGCTACATGGAACAACTGGAAGGCTTTGAGAAACCAGGAAGAGAAGACTGGGTGTGGGAGCTACAAAAAGGACTATATGGTATGAAACAGAGTGGATGAGTATGGAATGCAACACTGTATGCACAGATGACCTCATGGGGTTTCTCTCAGCTTGAATGTGAATACTGCATTTACTATCATTCCATTGCAGGGGAGACTATCATCATTGCCATTCACATTGACAACTTCTTCATGGTTGGGAACTTGAAACTCACACTAAAAAATTCTACAACCAATTAGAGACTGTCTGGAAGTTTTCTGATGCAGGTGATGCCCATTTCTATATAGGGATAGCAATCTGATGCAACAGAGATACCCGTATGGTACAACTCTCCCAGACTGCACTAATCGACCATGTTGTCTCTGCCTTTGGCCTAAATGATGCATACCCTGTTCAAATCCCCATGGACCCTGGCCTATGACTCTCCTGCCCGACATCACCCACTACACCTGAGGAGCAGTCTGCATTGGCATGAACTCCATATTGATCCTTAGTGGGCTCACTTATGTACTTCATTATTGGAACATGTCTCAACATTGCTTATACAGTACACCAGCTATGTAGGTACCTGGATTGCTATTGCACAGTACACTGGGAAGCTGCCAAATGAGTCATATGCTACCTCAAGGGTATGTGGGACCTGTGACTTACACTCAGAGGAGAACACCCAGCCTGACTCCTAGGACACACTGACTCCAACTTCACTGTCTGTATTGACACCCATCAGTCTGTCAGTGGTTTTTGATTCTCCCTAGGACTGGGTGCAATCACTTGGTGCTCCCACCAACAATGGTCACCATTATTATCTTCATGTGAGGCAGAATTCATCACAGCCAGTGAGGCAACACAGGAAGTTCTTTGACTCCACTCTCTGCTTTCTGCTATCAGGATCCCATAACAAACTGCCACCCCACTCCTGTGTGATAACTGCAGCATGATCACTCTCAGCAAGGATCCTGTCTTCCATTCCTGAATGTGCCATGTAGAAATCAAATACTTACACATTTGTCATCATATTTGCTTCTCTTGTGTTAAACTTGTCAATGTTTGTTCTTCCCTCAATATTGCTGACATTTTCACCAAGGCCCTTCTGCAGCCATCTTTCATGAATCTTCAAAATTGTTTAGGTTTGTCTTCATCTTCGATTCTGGGGGAGTCATGATTGCTACACTACAGGGGAGTGTTGGTACACAGCATAGCAACTTATTGACTCCACCATATTTTGGTATTCAAACATTATACTTAAACTTCATCTGGTGTAGAACTACCTCTCATCCTGTTCCATAATGGTGTTGAGAGGTATGTTCCTGCCAAGTTCTTCTGTACCAAGACACATGCTCATACTATTATATTATAGTCTCACATGTTGTTGTAGGTACATATAATCTAATCCCATTCCATAATGGTGCTAAGAGTCTCATGCATTGTTGTAGTTCTTACACAGTGACCTGTGGCTGCAGATGATGTGCCTGAGGTTTATCACATTTAGGGAATGACTGCTCATCAAATAGAGCATGTGCAGATGTGAATATAATATTGTTAGGAGATCACATAAAAAGGAAGGTAGATGTATTTCCAGGTGCAACACCTAGATACACTATGAGTTTGGATTTAAGGGCCAGTTTGTTAGTGCAAACATCTTGTGGGATGTGAATGTACACTCCACAATCAAAGACACATAAGTGGCTTATATCTGGGGACTGCAAGTGCAGGAACTCATAGGGGGTACATCAATTATGACATTTGAGGGGTGTATGATTGTACAGGTGTATGGCATGGTCCCATTGAACCAAACTCTCACCAAGATTGAGGCAGGCAAGCTTCAAGTCTTATGGCTTCAGATTTGTCCATGACAGTGTGCATAAATCTCTCAATGCATCCATTTTGTTGTGGGGTATGAGGAGCACTCTGGAAAATGTGTATCCTGTTGTTGAGCAATAGTCTATCAAAGGCTTGAGAGTTGTACTCTCCCTCTACATTGGACATCTATCCTTTGATTGTGGCATTGAACTGTGTCTTTGCCATGGCAATAAATTGTTTGGTGGCTTGCATCACAGCATCTTTTGAGCACAGGAGCTTTGACCAGCCAAAGGAGGTATAATCATCAAAGAAGGTGATGATATATTGGTAACAATGATAGGATTTGATGAAAAAAGACTTAATGTCTGAGTGAATAAGTTTGGAAGCTGTTGATGCTCTTTTAGAATCAGGTAAGAATGGCCAATTAGGTATTTTCTCTTGGGTACAGCCAGGGCACAAGGGTTCTTTCTGAGGGAACTGAATAGATTCAGGGAAGCTGCAAGTATGTTTTTGTACATGTTTGAGAACTTCCTTTGAAGGATGACTAAAGCGGCAATGTATAATATCATAATTTGGGGCAGATTTCATGAGGTTATGTTTTAAAGAGGGTATATCCTCAATGGTGTACATATTTTGACCCATTTGGCCAGGAATAAAAGGTGCAAGAATACTGCCATCATCATATAACATATTGAGGTGGTTAACATCACCTTTAATTTTAGCACCAGCATGAAGTAGTTGACCCATTGATATAAACCAGACTTTCAAGTTTGGGATATGTCCAACATCATACAGTTCAAGTACATGGGGGTGATTAGATTCTTCAAGCCATCTGATAAGACATGTACCTGTGCCTATAATTTGTAGGACACCAGTGGCATTGAATATTGGTCCTTCTTTTTGAAAGGAATATAAGTGACTAAGTCACTTTGGTCAGGAGTGAAGTGCATTGAAGCACCTGAGTCAAGAATCCATAATGGATTTGGATTGATACATCTCTCACACTTAGATTTTGAACCATGTGCACAAATCACAATGTCCAATTTTATATCTATGGGTACAGAAGTATATACCATAGACAGAGTGCAGTCCAAAACATTATTACATGCTGTTGCAGCATGTTCAGATGAGGATGGATTGGCCATGATGAAAGGGTAAGAGAAATACCTTGGATAGGGATCCCACTCATTGTTGGATCCATAAATGTCAACCTGGTCTTTGTCATCCCAGGTTTCAGCAATGATTCCAATCTCCCATCTTGCCTGTTTTGAAGGAGGGGGGCTCTCCAGGTCTTCCATTGAAAAGGGACAGTACATTTGGATGTTTGATAGGAAGGTCTGATAAGGGACCTCATCCTCCTCAATGACCTCATTGAGTTGTACTGAAGTGTCTTTGATTGGTGTGTGGTCTAGATGACTGTTGAACCACATTCTACTCTCCTCTGCTTCTCTAATGGATTTAGAGCCAGAGAAGATGTCAGAAAAGAGGGTGTCTCAATCAGTTTTGAGATGCTTACATAGGAACATTTGAGAGGAGAGGAAGGGATGTGGGGTGGCATGGGTGAGGGAGAATGACAGATATCTGACTAGTCAATATGGTCAAGGAGGGGGATGGTAGTGGATAGGGAGTGGATGCTCTCTGATGTTATGGTCAGGTTCATCTCTTGTGTGTATGAGAATGCACTTTGAACCTTCTTGAAGGCAGGAGAGCTGCCTTGGCCTTGATACATCACAGCAGAGTGGTGGGCAAGAGCCTAAGGGTCCACTGTTGCTGGGATGTCAGCAATATGAGTGACTGAGGTGAAGAGGGGTTGATCCTCTTTGACAAAGCCCAGATGGGCTTGGGCTCCTTGTTACATCTTAGTGAGGCATTTGCCTCATTGAGTCATTGTCCTTGTCTGCCTTTGCCTTTCTTCTCCTTCTGTATGCTACTTCTTTGCTGCAACCCAAAGGGCACATTAGATTGCTGCTGCTGCTGGAAGGAGGGGTCAGCCTCCTTGCATTTGATGGCTGAAATCTTCTTGGCCTGTTGGGGAGCTTTAATCTTGCCCATCATTGACAATTGTTTGAATTGCAGTTTGATGGCAGTCTGGATATTGATGAATGTCAGGTCCTTGGCCTGCCTGCCTGCATCCTTTTCCTGGAGTGTGTTCTGAGTGATGTTGGTATATGGAGGAGAGTTTTGACAGGATGATCATTGCCTGGAGCTTTGCAGAGATTTTGTAACCAGCCTCTTTGAACTTGGAGAAGGGGTGCTTGAGACAAGTGAACACAGGAGTGGGATTGGAGGATACAGGGATGGCAAGTTCCATCATTGCCTTGGAGTCTGAGTAGATCTGTAGGATCTCCTGCTTGTCAAAGTTGTCATTGATGGCATTGAGAAGATTGCCTGCAGTTGTTTTCAACTTGTATTTCTGTACTTGTTGGCCTATCCAGCTATTTCAAAGGCATGATGGCCAGCAAATTTATTGATGTAGAAAAGCTAGAAGCTTTCATAAGACTGCTGTGGGGAAATATCAGTCAGGAAGAAGTGTTTACTATAGACAGGGATAAGATGGGCTGTCTGATATATGCTATTTTAGAAGTCCAAGACTTCCAAGGGTTACAGGATGAGCTCTAGTGGGAGTTACTCACTAGATAGGTGCAGTGTAGGTGATAGCCAAGTGTTGCAGATAGTAGTGCTTAGTGTAAACACCAAGTACAAGAGAACAGAGATTGGAGATTCTGTTAGAGGAGCATACATGTGGGGAGCTCCTCCTTATATACAGTACAGGTTTGTTTGTATCTGTGTATAGTAGTTCTAAATAAATAGAACAATAGTGGCTAATGACAGTAAAGTCTCTTATCTGAGCCAATAGCATTAAGAACCCTTATTGTACTAAAAGTACTAGCCAATAGCAAAACATGAGCAGTGTTGGTATCAATCAGCATTAGTAATAACATATCAGTCATCATGATAAGGATGAGTAATGAATGAGAAATCATAATGACATGAATGATAAGATAGAAGAGCTGACCAATATAGAATGTCTGATAAGATAAGATAAGATAAGTTAAGACATTCTCAACAC
>JBBPMY010000477.1:0-15466 GCA_038090615.1 Phylloporus gajari
CTGGTTCCCAAAATATGTCAGTGACCCACTCCAACGATCGACTGGTGCTCTTACGATAACCAACCAAAGCCAGCGACGATAAACAAAAACCACTAAACAGACTCAGTCAGTCAAGGACAGCGAAAGATGAAGTAGGATGTGCGACTTGCCTGGTACCGCCCCATACCAATGTCTTGCAGGGCATCATTTAGGATCCGAGCCTTTGCATGATAAACCGGATCGACGGTAGACTCATCGTAGATATCTTGAGTTGTGGCTTGAGGGTAGGTATGTTCCCCGATAGTATAATTTTGCTTGTTGTCTTCGTCCACGGACATGATAGCGAGTGGGGAGGTGGATAGTGGAGGAATCGGCTAGCGAGCAGAACATTTATACAGGCACCCATTAATGAGAACGTTCTTTTTCGTGGCAATGTATCGCGTAAGTTATAGGATTAGCGCTTGTATATGAGCTCACCTCTGTTGGGTCCCCGCCGTCAATCTGATACCACGCGAGGGTTTCAACATGGCCTCTAAAGCCGCTCAACAAGCCAGCGAATGTTTCAACTAGCTCGATCCCCCATTCATGAGAGAGCTTTGTCGTCGCGGACAGTCCGGCGTTTTAATCGGCCTCGGCTACATGGTGGATTGGACTGGGCCGAAATATCCTGTGTTGAAGACAAGGTGCATCTACTTAGTACATATAAACTGGCGATGGCCTATACGATCTTGTATTTTTGAAGCGCGTGCTGCACCGCGTGTAGTAGAGCTCATTTGTCCTATCAACGTGGATCAGTCCGCTCCCTGAACTCCTGAAAACGTTTTACCCTAAAGTTCTTTAAGAGGTTTGCCTTGCGGGTGTAGAAGAATGGATGCTGCATATGGACACCTATAATACAAAGTAGCAGCGGAAAAAGCCACCGGCTAAACCCACGTGCTCAACGGGAACTGCGCCTTGAGTCCATCGGACGTCATCGATTATCTCCCAGCATCGGACTCTGCATCCAGAAACTAGTCAACGCAGACAAGCGCGTCATTGAATTAAGAATGTAACCATTCTAGTATCCTCTAATAAGCCCTACCCTCATCCTCCCTCCGTTCCCATCCCCGCGTAATCAATGACTTGGGCCCCAAATCCGCAAACACGTACTTGCACGCCTTTTCAAACACCCAACACCCCGCAAAATCGGCAATCATCACACTCGTCAATTTCACCTTGAACTGTATACGGGTCAGAACGGGTCTTGGGAAACAGAGTGGGAAACGGACCGTCGTCTCCATCTCAACGATCTGGAGTCATCGGTTTAGCTCGGGGAGTAAATCGGTCGAGCCTGAAAATGCGACCGCGCTCGCACTGACGAGACCCCAGTACAGCTTTGAATTTTCACGGATGCCTTCACGGAAAGGTCGTCCTTGGAAGTTGATTGCAAATGTCGCGACTGAGACACGCAAGCGCCTCGAGTGGGGTTCTGTCCAGATGAAATGGGCCTCGGTGAGGCGCACCTTGTTGAGTCCCTTGAGCTGTTTTAAATAGAGTGCTAAAAGTTCTTGGGATTCCGGCCGTGCAGGTGTCCACATAGATGGGGGCGACAAGAAGCGTTCGCAGTTGCGGCAAAACGAGACAGATGCTGAGGCGGCGTCAGCGGTCAGGTTAGACAACGCCTGAGATGGGAACGTACATTGTTTGGGGATGCCCTCTGTGATGTCGACGCTGGTGATGACGGAAAAGGTTATCAGTGTGCATGATGTGTGCCTTGTACCCACCTGTTCCGCAGACAACCCACACAGAGATTGGCCGAGTTGGGCTCGATCGGTGTTCCTGGTCGCTTGCATGTGAGGATCGCCTGATCCGATCTAGGATGAGTGACACTCACCACAATCGGCGCAAAGGACCCGATGAATGGCAGGCCCGGTATGAACTCCATCGTGGTGACACTATATATGCTGTTCACATTGCTTGCCTGATTGGCCTTGCACTGTGCTCAAAACGAGGGCTGTGTCCCTGGGAGAGGGTTTCATCATCGTGCTATCCCACCCCCATACCTGATACGAGTCCCAAAGAGAAATACACGGTCGACCTGCTTGGAGAGTGCAAGGGGATAGTTCGATGTCAAGCTCTTGCCTAATGGTGACCAACATAATGATATCACAGAATTGGGTGGGCGATGCAAAACTGACCACTGACTTTGAGCCTGTGGGGTAGCTTTCCTGCGCCCAGTAGGGACGATACCTTAATAACGAAACTTGGATTCAAATGCACCTCACATTCCGGGGTATTGATGGATACGTCCTGGCTTTCGCACACGTCCAAAACGACCGTCACGTCTGAGGGTGAGCGCTTGAGCACGCGAAGTCCCATTAACGTATGAGAGGATGATAACGATTGCAAAGAAACTTGGGCCAGGCAACTCTGCGCGCTCAGGTGGATGGCTGACACGTGTGAGAGGTTAACATCTATGTAAGCTGCTAAGATAATTCACCCTCCAAAAACCTCCCCACAACGTAGACACACCACAGACGTCACTATTTGCGGAGTTTGCCCTTCCGTTTGGCAGGGCGTTTCTTAGTGCCCCTCACTTGCATGACCAGTCAGAAGCCTGGCGTTGAGAAAGGCCCAGACGGGGTAAGTTGCTTCCTCGAAGGTCCTGGTTTTGACGGCAGGGGTTCAGGCAGTCACCTCCACTTGGGTGGCTCAGCTTGCCACCATCGGTAATACCGTGTGTAGGCGGTGTCATAAACTGAATTTTGCAGGGCGTGAACGAGTCGGGGCCAATCAGCAGAGAGCGAAGCGGTCTCAGATTCTGCTCGAAGACGAGAAATCTTGACCGGATCAACCCCAATGGTCACCATTATCTCAAAGATCTGATGAACAAGGCGTCTGACAGCGGTATCGAAGATGCTGTTGATGGCGCCCATTTGCACATCGGGATAGAGGGACTGGAAAAGTGGGTGGGCATATAAGAAATATACAACAATAATGGACTCGCCCCTTGTGCAAATAACGGACCGCTCTTTCTGAAGTTAAACTTGCCATTTGGCCCTCGAAGGAACACACGAACGATGATGGATTTGACCTCAAGCCAGGTGATATCCTTCACAACGACTGGGTCCAGTGAATGATCTTGTGGGGCAACTACTGGCGTGAATGCATCACGAGAGAGTGCTGGCAAAGAACGGAGTGGGTGGTCATAGGGGGGAAGAGTAAGTTTTGCTTCGCAAATGGAAACCATGATGGCAACATCCATCTCGGGACGGTCGTGGCAGCTGATGTTAGCTGATGCTCCATTTCTATTTCATTGGAGCTGAAACCGCATTCCCCGACCCAAAATGGAATGGGACGGAAACCAGGATGGTGGAGTGGGCGTAGATCAAGGTGCATGTCGGGAATAATAGTGGTGTCATCGTCGTCTATGGCGAGGTTAAAGTGAAATCCACAGGCGATGTCGTCATCTTCATCGAGCGAAAGTTGTCTCAAAAGTTTATCGACCCACTTTGAGAGATGCCGAAACGGGGTTTGATGGATCGGATATGGCGCCATCGCTACGAGCCTATGGAGAGAACTGTCGAAGGCAAGTCTGCAAAAACATCGGAGAATAACTTAGTGTTGTAGCGAAGGACTTACTTAGCAGGTATTTGATTGCGTTTGTGCTCTGATGACCATTGGAGGATGGTATTGAATTCCGCAGGCGAAAGGTCGTCAAACATCTGATCAGTGCATGAGGGTCGAGCCGTGAAATAGAATGCATCAGCTTACTCGTACGTCCAGGAACGGCGTTTGGAGTGCTTGAATAATTGCTTCACAACGGTCTGTATCGACAGCCGATGAATTTTGTGCAGGGAGATGTCCGTCGAGAGTTATGGTGTCGCTAAAGTTGATATCGGTTGTTCGCATCGGTTGAACATGTCACTCATTGGGTGGCATGTCTCTGTTGATAAGGATAGAGGCGTCTGGGACGCCAATGCCAGCGTCCTCTGCTCGCTTAGCTGCTGATCTTGTGAACGCGATCCTAGAATTGACCGTTAAACTTGGCGATGAACTACCTGAACGACTCGGATACTACTATCACTGGCATAACACTTACGTCCTGTCTAAGTAGTAAGGGTAGCGAGCGCTGGTCTCAGAGGTAGGAGTAGTTTCAAGGGCCGCAATGTTGAGGTGAATGAGCCTTGAGATCGGAGGAGCAATCTGAGTTACCATCGTCATGGGTAGCGATATTTGGCAGTGACAGTGGGGGCTTATTTGTGTCGCCCTCACTGTTTTGAGTTAGCCTTGGAATTTTATTCGCTTTGTTCATTGGTATAAGTAGTCCTAGGGTACCGACAGGCCACAAGAGCTCCCCGGGGTCGTAAATCAGAAGGGACCAGGCCGTGACAATGAAACTTCGAGCACAAAATGTCTCGAGAAACGACCCTTCGATTGGGTTCAAAAATCACCTCCAGGCTTTCGCTAACGACCGAGAAACAGAACAGACTCAGGGGACTTCCGTGCAAAAAAAAGTTTGGTCCGTTACATCGTGATTTTACTACTCTACAACGCTGCCTTTCCGCGAGGTTCGAATGGCAGTAATAAGGCAATGAGCCCTGCTGCGAGGAATATCACACCAGCTACCCAGATTGGCACTGAAGTATTCAAGTTGGCATACAACGCGATGATTGGGGACTGTACAAGGGTCAGTCGATGGCCTGGAGTCTACCAATTACTTACCATCATACCGAATACACGATTCGCACTCGCAACGATGGCATTCCCTGTTCCTCGATCCTTTGTAGGGAACAACTCGGGTGAAACCGCGTACAACACGCCATACATGACATTGCTGGTGAAACTGTATCCACAGTTCCATCCGAGCAGTGCATTTGATGTGCGGGCCGTTGTCGACGCCATAATGAACACACCCGTGAGTACTAAGTTGGTTAATAACAGAAAAAGACGATTTTGCAGGGTACATACGTGTGAATATCGACAGGGTACCACGTCGTCCAAGGAATGGTAACTCTACGCAATACCCTGCCAAGAGGGCACCAGGAACACCAATCACGCTCAGAATGACTTGCTGGGATTCATGTTAGCACTTTGTAGAACTCGAGTCTACCAGGTAACCGACATTACGATAGGTGATGTATACGGAGCCGTCGCCGAAATCGGCACCTCTGCTTTGAAGGCTAGTGAGTTGTATCAGTCATGTTATACTTTGAGGAAAACGGTGATGGAACACACTAGTATGTTACGAAACCATTATAACTATAATGCAAGACTGAGTACGGAGTGTGTTACGCACAGGCTTGCACTTACAATGGGAAAGCAAGCCCAATGAGCGCTATATAGATGATCCGATTTAATTAGTACTGTATTGCTTCCATCAGGAGCAAAAACGATGCTTACCCCATAGTGTGATCAGCAGACTTGTGGAGCATGCTAACTTTCGAGTTGCAAACAGAGGTTTGACATGACCTGCGTCGAACATTGCTAGTTTCCTCTTGATAGCACCAGTCGCTGATACGTCCATCTCGTCCCCTTTCCCTTCCGATTCTCCTCCCAATCTCCCAGCATCTTTCAGTTGTTCCACAGTAAGAGTGCTTGTCCTGCCATTGTAAGCGGCGACTTTATGAATAATTTCGACAGCCGCTTCGTCCTGGCCACGGCCCATGAGGTATTTCGGACTTTCATAAAGATTGAACACGAAGAATCGAAGGCTCCAGAGAGACATCATGAGGCCGCCCATGGTATATAAGAAGTAACGCCAGCCTTCGTTGGAAGATTTGGGACAAGGCGCAGGTGGAGCAGGGCAAGAAAAATCAGATACGAGTGGCCAAGCGACCTGGGCAAGCGATATGTATCAAGCGGTTCAAAGATAAGACTTCTACATACCAAACTTCCTAAAAGCTGTCCAAAAGCCCACCATATAGAGAGTATGGTGAGAAGGTATTGATGGGAGGCGGGCATAAATTCTGAAGGTGGTGAGTGCACGTTGGAGAAACGAACATGGTGGACAAACCGAGGAACATGGCAGAGTCGACTGGCAAATTACCGCCCACACCAATAGACCAGACCGCGGTGAGCGAGCAGAGGGCCACATAGTTTGGCGAAGCACTAGCTGCAATTGCGAACACGCCCGTAATAAGGAGTGTCAAGTTGAAAGCCCAGCTAGGCGAGTGTCAGAGACAGCTGACAGACACATTAATGCAGTGTAACTTACCGACGACCCCAAACGTCTGACGTGACACCCCAGAATGCAGCTCCAACGAGTAGTCCAATATTCTGAGCAAGCTTGAGGAAAGGCCCTTGGACGTTAAATTCGTATACGACGGGGCTGAGGATGAGACTCGTGACGATCTACAAGGCCGATCAATCCCAATCGATGATAGCTGTGCATGTGGGAAAGAGTGTACCCACCGGCCAAAGGTTATCCCTAGTTCCCAAAATATATCAGTGACCCACTTCAACGATCAACTGGTGCCCTTACGATAACCAACCAAAGCCAGCGACGATAAACAGAAACCACTAAACAGGCTCAGACAACGAAAGATGAAGAAGGATGGGCGACTTGCCTGGTACCGCCCCATGCCAATGTCTTGCAGTGCATCATTTAGGATCCGAGCCTTTGCGCGATAGACCGGATCGACGGCAGACTCGTCGTAGACGTCTTCAGTTGCAGCTTGAGGGTGGGCATGTTCCCCGGAAGTGTAATTTTGCTTGTTGTCTTCCTCCACGGACATGATAGCGAGTGGGGAAGTGGATAGTGGAGGAATCGACTAGCGAGCAGAAACATTTATACAAGGACCCACTGATGAAAGTGTTCTTCGTGGCAATGTATCGCATAAGTTATAGGATTCACCCTCGGATATGAACTCACCTCTGTTGGGTCCCGGCCAACCTGATATTGCGTGAGGGTTTCAGCATGGCTTGTAAAGCTGTAAAGCCAGCCGCGCATCAGGAAAAAAGCAAAAGTCTAAAGCCGACTAAACGACGATTAAATTGAACTCTATAGTCGACTCTCTCCTAACGAATAGCTGTTGGGATAGGCCCAAAGCCATAAGTTATGAGAGAGTATTCGTTATAAAGACGGTCAGATGCAGACAGCCAGCAGTTTGGGATATCCAAAAAGCTATAAGTTATGAGGGAGTATTCGTTTTACCTGGTATTCGTTACAAGGAAGTCGACTGTACTTGCTAATAGCGGCTCGCTTAGCCACGGCGTCATCAGAGCCAAGCTACCCGTATAGAAGGAGCCGGCCAAGCCAACATTCCCACGCCCACCCATTCTGTTCATGATAGTTCACACTGCACCCCCACCCCCTACGTATCCCAGTGGACCTTTTCCATGGGATTTCGCTGCCTTGCAATCTGCAAGTTTGCTGCGGCCTTTTCCTGCGCTTCGACAACATCTGGGTACAAGCGTGCAATGGCTGGTGGTAGAAGTGGTGGGGGCTGTCCAAAGCGTGCCGAGATCTTGAGCTGACTTTCGTACACCTTTTTGATCCGTTCCATCTTTTACCAGCGCTCAGCAATCCTTTGTAGGTCCTCGGGCGGTCCGTCCAAGAGTGCAACACCAATGTGAGCCTGTTTAAGCGCACCTACGTCATTGGTACCTATATCCGAGCGTCTTCAGACTGGTAAGAATAAACTCTTTTTGAGGGGGGGATACACGCACGTAGACCCAGGTATTTTGCACGAGGTCATTCCAGCTAGGTAGAGATTGGAACTGTTTCATGTCCGCACCCGTGATGCAGATGTCATATTCGTCGAGGGGATGTTTATCAAGCGGCTAGTTGGATGGGTCAACCAGGATAGTCTTGCTCTCGTCCACGGTACACCAGCGGAGATCTTGAAGAACACCAAAAAGTCGGACGATGTAAAAAGTATTAGCATACCGGCTTCGTGTGCAGCATTTTCCTTCAAGTCCAAGATGAGCGCATCCCTATCAACGATTTCACGAGCAACGTGTACGGCCGTCAACGGATTGTCTCCGGTAATCATTATACGCTAAAATCCAGCTTAGTATGATGACTGGGTTCAACAGATGAATAATGCGTAGTACGTACACGATACGACAGACCTGCCAACATTTTGAGCGTCTCGACGGCGTGCAGGAACAAGGGGGGCAAATGAAGGTGAGCTCGAAGGGAGAAGGAAAGAGACTCGAGGCCGTGACCGGACACGACCAGGGCTTATATCTGATCCTTATCGTCGGATCGAACTAATCAGTGGCTAATCTATCTCGAGAAGCCTTCCACGAAGGCCCAGTTCTGTAGTCGTGCTCGCATGCTCGCTCTACTATCATTGTACCGCTTATGCAAGGTGCTTGTGGAATGCAAATGTTTCAGAACACCATATTCCTCATATTCTGCTGGCCTACAAAAATTATACGAAGTAGATACATATGTACTTGAATGATGGCCAAAAATTGATGGCAGTCAAAAGAGTGCTGCGACTATAAATCAGCAAAAACTGTTGAAATGCTCAAGGTATTGGACATCGGAACCCCAAATCCGGACGATCAGGATTATTGAGTGAAAACATGAGGTCCGGAGGTTATGAGGTAGCTCGTAAGAAATATCCATACTATGTTCGATTGGGGAAAAACTCACAGGGTAGAGTTCTATGCTCACTTCTTCAGGTCTGAGTCGAGGAAGATTGTCACGTAGGGGTCATATGTGACAAATTTCAATCTCCTCACACGGCACTCGCAACCCCAAGTCCTCGTCGATCTAAGTTAGAAATTGCAAACCTCGACTGGCGCGGGTGTGACCAGGTGTGACCCAAATTTTGCATTGCAAACGCATGGAGGGGGAGGTGAAAACTCACGTCTCTACAGCGTCAAAGCATGTGAATAAAAATCTGGAAAAATGTGTAATAGGTAGATATAATCGGTCTGAATCCGTGTACTCGAGACCAGAAGAGTGTAGCTTTCGTTGTAAAGATGTTATGGCTAAAATACTGATTTTTTGCACATCTACGGCACTGATAGTACTCTACAATGCTGCCTTTCCGCGAGGTTCGAATGGCAGTAACAAGGCAATAAGCCCTGCTGCAAGGAATATCACACCAGCTACCCAGATTGGCACTGAAGTATTCAAGTTGGCATACAACGCGATAATTGGGGACTGTACGAGGTAATTCAGCCGATGGTCTGTGATCTACCAACCAACTCACCATGATACCGAATACACGGTTCGCACTCGCAACGATGGCATTCCCTGTTCCTCGATCCTTTGTAGGGAACAGCTCGGGTGAAACCGCGTACAACACGCCATACATGACATTGCTGGTGAAACTGTATCCACAGTTCCATCCAAGCAGTGCATTTGATGTGCGGGCCGTTGTCGACGCCATAATGAACACACCCGTGAGTACTAAGTTGGTCAATAACAAAAAAGACAGCTTTGCAGGGTACATACGTGTGAATATCGATAGGGTACCACGTCGTCCAAGGAATGGTAACTCTACGCAATACCCTGCCAATAGGGCACCAGGGACACCGATCACGCTCAGAATGACTTGCTGGGATTCATGTTAGCACTTTATAGAACTCGAGTCTACCAGGTAACCGACATTACGATAGGTGATGTATACGGAGCCGTCGCCGAAATCGACTCCTCTGCTCTGAAGGCTAGTGAGTTGTGTCAGGAATGTTATACTTTGAGGAAAACGGTGATGGAACACACTAGTATGTTACGAAACCATTATAACTATAATGCAAGACTGAGTGTGGAGTGTGTTACGCACAGGCTTGCACTTACAATGGGAAAGCAAGCCCAATGAGCGCTACATAGATGATCCGATTTAATTAGTATTGCTTCCATCAGGAGCAAAAACGATGCTTACTCCATAGTGTGATCAGCAGACTTGTGGAGCATGCCAACTTTCGAGTCGCAAACAGAGGTTTGACATGACCTGCGTCGAACATTGCTAGTTTTCTCCTGATAGCACCAGTCGCTGATACGTCCATCTCGTCCCCTTTCCCTTCCGATTCTCCTCCCAATCTCCCAGCATCTTTCAGTTGTTCCACAGTAAGAGTGCTTGTCTTGCCATTGTAGGCGGCCACTTTATGAATAACTTCGACAGCCGCTTCGTCCTGGCCACGGCCCATGAGGTATTTCGGACTTTCATAAAGATTGAACACGAAGAATCGAAGGCTCCAGAGAGACATCATCAGACCGCCCATGGTATATAAAAAGTAACGCCAGCCTTCGTTGGAAGATTTGGGACAAGGCGCAGGTGGAGCCGGGCAAGAGAAATCGGATATGAGTGGCCAAGCGACCTGCGCAAGCGATATGTATCAAACGGTTCAAATATGAGACTTCTACATACCAAACTTCCTAAAAGTTGTCCAAAAGCCCACCATATAGAGAGTATGGTGAGAAGGTATTGGTGGGAGGCGGGCATAAACTCTGAAGGTGGTGAGTGCACGTTGGAGAAACGAACATGGTGGACAAACCGAGGAACATGGCGGAGTCCACTGGCAAATTACCGCCCACACCAATGGACCAGACCGCAGTGAGCGAACAGAGGGCCACATAGTTTGGCGAAGCACTAGCTGCAATTGCGAACACGCCCGTGATAAGGAGTGTCAAGTTGAAAGCCCAGCTAAGCCAGCGTCAGAGACAGCTGACAGACACATTAATGCAGTGTAACTTACCGACGACCCCAAACGTCTGACGTGACACCCCAGAATGCGGCTCCGACGAGTAGTCCAATATTCTGAGCAAGCTTGAGGAAAGGCCCTTGGACGTTAAACTCGTATACGACGGGGCTGAGGATGAGACTCGTGACGATCTTCAAGGCCGATCAATCCCAGTCAGTGATAGCTGTGCATGTGGGAAAGAGTGTACCCACCGGCCAAAGGTTATCCCTAGTTCCCAAAATATATCAGTAACCCACTTCAACAATCAACTGGTGCCCTTACGATAACCAACCAAAGCCAGCGACGACAAACAGAAACCACTAAACAGGCTCAGACAACGAAAGATGAAGGAGGATGGGCGACTTGCCTGGTATCGCCCCATACCAATGTCTTGCAGTGCACCATTTAGGATCCGAGCCTTTGCGCGATAGACCGGATCGACGGCAGACTCGTCGTAGACGTCTTCAATTGCGGCTTGAGGGTGGGCATGCTCCCCGGAAGTGTAATTTTGCTTGTTGTCTTCCTCCACGGACATGATAGCGAGTGGGGAAGTGGATAGTGGAGGAATCGACTAGCGAGCAGAAACATTTATACAAGGACCCACTGATGATAGCGCTCTTCGTGGCAATGTATCGCGTAAGTTGTAGGATTAATCCTCGGATATGAACTCACCTCTGATGGGTCCCGGCCAACCTGATACTGCGTGAGGGTTTCAACATGGCTTGTAAAGCTGTAAAACCGGCCGCGGGCCATCGGGAGAAAAGCAAAAGTCTAAAGCCGACTAAACGACGGTTAAATTGAATTCTACTTGCTACAGCGCGTTGCAGAACGATAGAGCGGTCCGCAAAATTTTGACGTACAGGGAGACTATCTCCGACTGAAATTGTCCCAATTTGGGCAATCTGTCGTGAACAAGGTATCGACAACGATCGCTCGGTATGATCAAAGCATGAGTAGCTACCAGATATCTGTCTTTGCCTGGATACAGAGGGGAAAATCCATATGTACTACAAATCCATCTTTCCGAACCTAGACTTCCTCGTGCTTTTCAGGTGTTGATCCAGCCATTCATAGTGGCATCGACAACAATTACACTGGCGGGTGAGATCGGGGACGATCATAGTGTGCTTAACTCGGGGTCTTGATCAGGGATCCGTGCGCGTTGCTGCATCCGGTGAGCAAACGGCACCTGCAGCTGTTATCCGGTTTCGGTGTGCATGTCTCTCTTGCATGCGCAATGATCACATTTGTTCAATTTGGAACCGTGCCTGCAATCGACTTGAAAGTCGAAACATACGCGACTGCTAAGCGAATGGCGTGATCCAATACATTTCGGCAGAAAGGCAGATTGCGCTGGAGGGATGCCGGAAACGCCAATTTCGACTCATTTTGTACAACCAGTGAGCGAGCAGATTTGTTCACGCTCTTGTGGGTGACTTTTTGCTGGCCAATCTCGACATGCTTGATATCGGGGAGAATTGAGTGACGACAAACCATGAAGGTAGCAAGACGGCACATGACGGCTGAAGCGGCAAACTGCGTGCCGAGAGCTTCCCAGCTTCAAACTCCGAATATCTCTATTTTTGGAAGCGCTCTATCGTTCTGCAACGCGCTGTAATAGCGGCTCGCTTAGCCACGGCGTCATCAGAGCCAAGTTACACACGGAGAATTCCAAGATTTAGGGGGCTGCAAAATTTACTATAGTGATAACACTTTTTTGTCACTCACGATTAAATACAGTCCTCTTTTATACTAATATTGTACTTGATTTTGAGGCACAAAAGAGGACTGTATTTAATTGTGGGTGACAACAAAGTATTACCCCAATAGTAAATACAAAAAGCCTATCTATGTATTATATTATCTGGACAAGATTAGCATATCACACAAGATAATCTTATCTCATGTCTTATCTGCACCACAAAAGCATTTATGTTACCAAACTCTCAAGATTACCTTGTGCTAATGAATTATAGTAGCATTATTGTAAAATATCTGAAACCTAGCTATATACATACTCAAAATATTTTATTCTGGATTTCTATTTTCAGTTATATTTTGTAGCTCCCGTGTGTTACTTCTGTATAGAACCAACCGTAACCCATATTAATCCTGCCAAGCCAACATTCTCACGCCTGCCCATTCTGTTAGACAGATGTCATCGATCATCAATCATAGTTCACACTGCACCCCTACCCCCTACCTATCCCAGTGCCCAAATGCAGTGCAACTATCCTGTTGTACTACCCAATACAGCGAAAAAATGATTTGGACAACGATCTGTGCACAACCACACTCAGTAAGGCCGTGTTCAACAGACTAGGCTCAAATTTTGCTTCCAAGTCAATTACACCCGGTCTGTAAGAGGAAATGGTTGAGGGGCAACGCGACAAATAACAACTCGCGGCTCGTAAAAGTGGGCCGAGTTTGTGGTGTACTGTGCAGAGCGAATTGGATCAACACGGACAGCAAGACGTAGAGGTTGAAAATATTGCCCAAGGGTCGTTCGCACGAGAGCTTTCAACAGGCTGAACAATACGACGCACGTCAGTAATCAAGATGTATTACACAAAACATATCGTGCCTGTGCACGCCGCAACGCGAGATGCACAAAAAGCATACTGATGTCAGCATCCCACTCACGATCGCCTGGTAATCGCCAAACTTGATCTCATCCAAGTATTGCACGCTCAACGAGTATGCGGTAATGAGACAGTTGAGTGCCAGGATTTTGTACATCTGAATGGTTGCCACCAGAGTACAACGACCTTGCCTAATGATGTGGGAAACTAGAGGGGACATTAAGCCAATGAAGCACCAAGGTGGGGAGACTTACTAGCTCCAACGTGCGAGAGCTCAGAGGTAAATGGGGCAGCACACGACGCGTCTCCGTCCAAGCTTGATCTGAGGAACTTCTTTGTCACCCTCCATATTTGCCAACGCACCCGTGATCGAAGCCAAGTCAAACTACCCTTTAATCAGTATGACAATCAACAAAAATACTTCAAAAATCAACCTTTTCCATGGGATTCCGCTGCCTCGCAATCTGCAAGTTTGCTGCGGCCTTTCTCTGCGCTTCGACAACATCTGGGTACAAGCGTGCAATAGCTGGTGGGGGCTGTCCGAAGCGTGCCGAGATCTTGAGCTGACTTTCGTACACCTTTTTGATCCGTTCCATCTTTTGCCAGCGCTCAGCAATACTTTGTAGGTCCTCGGGCGGTCCGTCCAAGAGTGCAACACCAATGTGAGCCTGCTAAAGCGCACCGACGTCATTGGTACCATCACCCGCCATCAGTGTGTAGCATCTTCAGACTAGTAAGAATAAACTCTTTTTGGGAAGGGGATACACGCGTGTAGACCCAGGTGTTTTGCACGAGGTCATTTCAGCTAGGTAGAGACTGGAACTGTTTCATGTCCGCACCCGTGATGCAGAGAGTCATATTCGTCGAGGGGATGTTTATCAAGCGGCTAGTTGGATGGGTCAACCGGGATAATCTTGCTCTCGTCCACGGTACACCAGCGGAGATCTTGAAGAACATCAAAGAGTTGGACGATGTAAAAAGTATTAGCATACCGGCTTCGTGTGCAGCATTTTCCTTCAAGTTCAAGATGAGCGCATCCCTATCAATGATTTCACGAGCAACCTGTACGGCCGTCAACGGATTGTCTCCGGTAATCATGATACACTAAAATCCAGCTTACTAGTATGATGACTGGGTTCAACAGATGAACAATACGTACACGATACGACAGATCTGCCAACATTTTGAGCATCTCGACGGCGTGCAAGAGCGAGGGGGGCAAATGAAGGTGAGCTCGAAGGGAGAAGGAAAGAGACTTGAGGCCGTGACCGGACACGACCAGGGCTTATATCTGATCCTTATCGCCAGATCGAACTAATCAGTGGTTAATCTATCTCGAGAAGCCTTCCACGAAGGCCCAGTTCTGTAGTCGTGCTCGCATGCTCGCTCTACTATCATTGTA
This sequence comes from Phylloporus gajari, assembly GCA_038090615.1. Lineage (NCBI taxonomy): Eukaryota > Fungi > Basidiomycota > Agaricomycetes > Boletales > Boletaceae > Phylloporus > Phylloporus gajari. The sequence goes on from JBBPMY010000477.1 coordinate 14,587, forward strand.
CCGCTTATGCAAGCCTACAAAAATTATAAGAAGTAGATACATATGTACTTGAATGATGGCCAAAAATTGATCGCATTCAAAAGAGTGTTGCGACTATAAATCAGTAAAAACTGTTGAAATGCTCAAGGTATTGGACATCGGAACCCCAGGTCTGGATGATCAGGATTATTGAGTGAAAATATGAGGCCGGGAGGTTATGAGGTAGTTCGTAAGAAATATCCATACTATGTTCGATTGGGGAAAGACTCACAGGGTAGAGTTCTATGCTCACTTCTTCAGGTCTGAGTCGAGGAAGATTGCCACGCTAGGGGTCATGTGTGACAAATTTCAATCTCCTCTTCGGCATCGAAACCAGGCACATGGCACTCGCAACCCCAAGTCCTCGTCGATCTAAGTTAGAAATTACAAGCCCCGACTGGGGCGGGTGTGTGACCAGGTGTGACCCGAATTTTGCATTGCAAACGCACGGAGGGGGAGGTGAAAACTCACATCTCTACAGCGTCAAAGCATGTAGATAAAAATCTGGAAATATGTGTAATAGGTAGATATAATCGGTCTGAATCCATGTACTCGAGACCAGAAGAATGTAGCTTTCGTTGTAAAGATGTTATGGCGAAAATACTGATTTTTTTGCACATCTACGGCACTGATAGTACTCTACAATGCTGCCTTTCCGCGAGGTTCGAATGGCAGTAACAAGGCAATAAGCCCTGCTGCAAGGAATATCACACCAGCTACCCAGATCGGCACTGAAGTATTCAAGTTGGCATACAACGCGATGATTGGGGACTGTACAAGGTAATTCAGCCGATGGTCTGTGATCTACCAACCAACTCACCATGATACCGAATACACGGTTCGCACTCGCAACGATGGCATT
>JBBPMY010000478.1:0-15451 GCA_038090615.1 Phylloporus gajari
AAAAGAGTACTGTATCTGAACCACTCACGATGAGAAGGTAAAGGAGTGCAAAATCGAACTCTTCGCAGAAAAGCCTTGAGACATATTTGATGCTGCTGTTGGAAGTCCTGTGAACAATAAGGCGAGATGGGCAATAGTGATCGAAATGAAGCTGAGCGCCGAAAATACGAACGAGGGAGGGGTCTATTTCAGGGACTCAGGGCAGAGGCTATGCGGACTTCGGTTCTTCTCTTGACTGCTAGCCTCCTACGACCATGGCGGCGATGACTGGTGCGTATTTGCAAGATAAAACTGCGTTGGCGCTGAGTTTTCGAGAAGAATATCACCACCTTATTGAAATCGATGACGACATTCACGACAAATGGCGAGTATCTGGTCGGTGCCACTTTCAGCGATGTTCGGGTGTGGCAAACGGCAGATGGCAAACGCGTAGCGACGATGCCAATGAAAGCGTGTCCCTACTGTGTTGCTGGCATGCTGCCTCCAAAGATAGCAAATGGCTCGCCGGCGGGACAGCGGGTGACGATATCTTTATTTTCAATGCGACGACCTACGAACAAGTATTTACTGCCCGGAGCACGTCCGCCTCCATCGACGTCCTTGATATTGATTTCTCGCGCGACGGGACCCGCCTCGTCTCCGTCCAGAGTCCAGACCAATGGCACAGCCACCATTCGGGACATAGTTGCGGCGCGCCAAGAAGTGCAAACACTTCGCTATAGCTCGGACCTCTGTGTAGCCAAATACTCGCCACAAGGCGACCAGATTGCAACGGCCACCCTCGAATCCGTCCGGGTCTGGGATAGCAACGATGGTCGGTGTCTTGTCGACATCAAAGTAGATGGGAAGGGTCACGTAGTCTTCTCTGGTACAATGATCGTCTCTTCGTCACAACCACAGACAGGACAATCAATGAGATTGATACAACCACTGGCTCAACCATCTCTGGGCGGCAAGTTCCTGATCCCGTCGCACCCTCGTGCATTGCCTTGCCGACACACGGAAAATTCATAGCCCACTCTGCAAATAAAATCATCACCTTCAGGGACACTACGACGCACACTCAACTTGCTCTCGTCCTCCACACAGACGAAATATTTTCCTTCACATTCTCATCGGACGATTCGCTTCTTGCAATCAGTTGCCCTGTGACGTCCAAAATCATCGTCAAAGAGCGAGTCAAACCCGTCTTGGTGCGTTCTATGGACGGTCCTGTCTTCAGCCCGTCTTTACTAGGTCTCAATATCATCTCACAACCTAGGTCCTGGAAGGATTCTATACCAGCAGCAATGCACTCGACGCATGGAAACACGGCCAACTCGCAAACGCAGAGGAATTACTATCCGCCGCAATCCTCATGTCGAAAAATGCGGCCCACCATGTACTCGCTAGTCGCGCTCTTGTCCGGGCTCGCTTTGGACAGTGGGATGCGGCGCTTGTTGATGCAAAAGAGGTACATGATGCCCCGCTCTCACCGCATGGACACTGACCCGTTTTAATTCAAGTCCGTCAAAATCCTACCATCTATCGTCGGCTATATCGCAATGTATGTTACTCATGTCAGAAACCGGGAAATACACGCCGGATGTCAGGTGTGCGACATTGCGTGCTTACTTTTCCCTTCAGAGCATGCTACCCTTCTTCTCATCAAGGTACGTAATTCCGCTCAACCTCGCTCATCTTTCGACTGATTCCCTTTTCAGGCCGTTGTTCTCTCCATGGCAGGAGAGCTTGTTGAAGCTATATCGCGTATGGATGATCTCATCAATCATGCACGTGCCGACACAACGCTTTTATGTAGTCCAGGTACGTGAAGGATGTCCTCGTAGGGGAAGGGTCACCACTGATGTTACCTATAGGCGTACATGTACCTTCTGCTTGGGAACAAGCACATGGAAAATGAGAACCACGAACAGACGATTTGTTCGTTCGAAGAGGTGGGAGTTAAGCTGGATAATTCCACAAGTTCGCCCTCACTGATAGTCTCATTGGTATGTGCTGGATTCTCCCGCGATGTGTCGGAATCGATCTTGGTTACTTATAGATATATGGATGGTCCGGATCTACAACAAGGATTGGACTCCGTATCTTGGTCTTACCATCCGCAACCACAAGGAGTTGCCTGAGATTATTTCAGAGATGGAGGAGGCAATGGGTATATCGGCACGAGCATTGAAAACACTCCGCCCTGGGTTGAATGACATACGGGTGAAGCTCCGCCTGGCCTCCACACGATAGACGACATATGTCGAGGACACTGCCTACTCACTCGGAATCTTCTCGATGTCATTACCAGTCACTTATGGCGAGGGAGACATGACTCTGGGACGATTTTTGTTTCAGTTTCTCGTGAGTTCTGGGGACACAAGTATCCTTGCATGGAGTGGAAGATCAGGTAGCTTCAATAGCTGCCTTCCAAGTGATATCATCGTTTTTAGCCAACCTTTGACCTGGCACGTTACCCCAGCTATTGCAGATGCTGAAATGGAGGAGATCGTTGGCGTACTGCATGCTTCCTCAGTTAATGGTAACTTGGTCAGAAAATTGTATGGCCGAGTGGATAAGCTGCGCGTGCCGGCATTCTCAGGACAACGGATGAGGCTTCCGTGTCTTGTCTCGCAGATTAGGCTTTTAGCGCGTTGTTGGGATGGACAGAATTTATCTTTCGTGCACAGGCCGGAGTGCGTAGAGATCAAGACCAAGCAAAGCTTCACACCAGAGGATTCTTTGTATCTCGTTCACCCTTGGATCGACTTTCTTCTCGACCGGCGTACGGCTGGAAAGGGAGTAGAGATCGCACCCTATGAGCCCAATACCTCAGAGCTGGACGAATTTGTGTTGTTTGAGGATCCTTTCAGCGACTCGCATGCAGACCCTCTGGCTACTGTATCGCTCCGATCTTCTACTCGGTTGCAGAGGGGCCCACAGAGGCGTGCCTACGAATTTCTCGCCCAATTGTGGCAACCATTTGGTGCGCTCTTACTTGTGTCCAACCCACGGAATGTGACAGAGTACTCGAGGGTTGCTACGGAGTGTCTGATCACTGCCCAGGTGGAGGAGATTACATCCGCAACGTTGAACGTGTTGATACGGAGTGTATGGGAGCTGGACGTGCTCTGACACTTTCTACTAGAGTATCTTTTTGTTTTCTCTGTGCGTCTTTCCTGCCACTCATCTTTCTCCAAGAGCCTCCTCTCGTTCTTCTTGTCGATACCTCCCACATTGTTAATACATGCTACATCTGCCTTCCCATATAGCCGTCTTGAAATTTGCAGGAGGACGGAGTTTTCACAGATGACACCAATTCGACGATAGATAGCCATTCGTGTGACGACTGGCAATAAATTCTGTCCCCGTATCGTATGTAGTTTTTACACGACCGACGAACCTGGCATCTTAAATTTCGAGGTATCATGAGGGGGACGGCTCCAAATGTAATGGTTTCGTACATTAGTATAAAATCGGGGATAATGTGCGTTAATACAAACAGTATCGATAATTGTTTGCAATCACGGCAAAGAACAAGGTATCAAAAGGTGAACAAGTTCTAAATCAGCTAGAACGAACTAGATGAGGCAATCGGCATCAATGATGACCTCTCTCCGAGTCGAAAAACACGACGAGCTGGCCGACGGCGACCTCCTTACCCGGACCTACCAACGGCTTGTTGTCCCATGTCTGGTCATATCCGGACTGCCACCGCAGAATGAGCGGTTCGACGAACCGACCGGACTGCTGATGCTCGCACACGCTCTATTTCGTCAGACGTCTTCATGTCTGTCGACTGCCACGCACCACCCAGCCGCGTATCCATGCCTTTGTCGCTGCGCTTTTAGTACTCGCACCACAAAGCCTCGGACAGACAGCCCAGAGCATGTGTAAGCGCATTTAAGGAGGTCTTGATTGACATTCCACAATCATAATGAACATATTGTCGACACTTTCAATCATTAAAGCCCACTTTCCAGGTAACGACGTGGTCAACCACTTTGAGACCAACAGTGACATCTTGCCCAGGTGAACCGCACCCGTCGCTCTTGTCCTCCTCTACGCGGGTGACTTGAACATCAGTGTGATTGATCTGCCCAAGCTGGCCATTGTCACATGGTGCATCTGACTTGCATCTGATGGTTAGTCTCGCCTGCTTGTATCATTGGGCATTCATCTTCGACATTGCAAAAACGATGGATTTTTTGTCGGGTTCACCGCCAATTTAACAGTGCTCCTGAGCTCCTCAAGTTGAAATACACTTGCCGATATCCACTTCGCATTGTTGGGCTTGATTACTGTCGAATGAGTCTGGGTAACTGTGTGATCTGTCTTTCCTGGACGGTAACTAAGAGAATGGATTCGACCACTCACGATGATAAGGTACGGGGCGTAGAATCGAATTCCTCACGGAAAAGCCTTGAAATATACTTTGACCCTGTCGTTACAGCCTTTGAGTTGATGATAAGGCGAGACCGGCAATAGCTACTGAAATGGAACTGAGCGCCGAAACACGAGGCGGGGTCTATTTCAGGGAGGGGTAGAGGGTATGCGGACTTCAGTTCTTAGTTTCGTTTCTTGATTGTTAGTCTCCAACAACCATGGCGGCGACGACTGGTGCGTACTTACAAAATAAAACGTGAAACTGCGTTGTTGCTGAGTGTTTGAGAAGAATATGGCCACCTCGTTGACATTGACGCTGGTGCCCCAGTAGGTGCGACGACATTCACAGCAAACGGCGAGTATCTCGTCGGTGCCACTTTCAACGATATTCGAGTGTGGCGAGTGGCAGATGGCGAACAAGTGGCGACTTTACCGATGAAGGTGCGCACCATCTGTATTGCTGTTTCCAGAGACGGCAGATGGATCGCCAGCGGCGCAATGGGTGGCGATATCTTTATTTGGGATGCGACGACCTACGAACAAGCATTTGCGGTCCGGAGTACATCCGCCTCCATCGACGTTCTTGACGTCGATTTCTCACCTGATGGGACTCGCCTCGTCTCCGCCCAGACCGATGGCACAGCCACTATTTGGAACGTGGCGGCGCGCCGAAAGCAGACACTCCACCATGACTTGGGCGAAGTCTATGTAGTCAAATACTCGCCGCAAGGCGATCAGATTGCGGGCCACTGTTGAATCCATCGGGGTCTGGGACAGCAACGATGGTCGATGTCTCGTCAACGTCGAAGTGAGCACGAGAGAGTTGCGTAGTCTTCTCTGGTACAAGGACCATCTCTTCGTCGAAACCAGAGACAGTACAATCAAGGAAATTGACGCATCCACTGGGTTAACTGTCTCCGAGTGGCCAGTTCCTAATCCCAATACACCCCCGTGCATTGCTTTACCGCAACACGGAAGATTCATAGCCCACTCTGCAAATAACACTATCGACTTCTGGGACACCACGACACACGCTCAACTCGGTTCCATCCTCCACACTGACGTCATATTTTCAATCTCTTTCTCATCGAACGATTCGCTGCTTGCAATCAGTTGCCCTCTGACGTCAAAAATCATCATCTCAGAGGTATTCCAATCTATCTCGGTACGTTCCGTGTTGTGTCTTCAATCCATCTTTACTAGGTCTCAGTGTTACCTCATATCCTAGCTCCCGGAAATTGATATCAACGACGACGCCCTCAATGCATGGAAACATGGTCAACTTGCGGATGCAGAGGCATTGCTGACCGCCGCATCCCCCATTTCGAAAAATGTGACTCACCATGTGCTCGCTAGTCGCGCTCTTGTCCGGGCCCGCTTGGGACAATGGGACGCGGCGCTTGTTGATGCAAAAGAGGTGCATACTGGCCCACTCTCACAGACACGGACACTGACCCATGTTAATTCCAGTCCATCAAAATCAAGCCATCCGTCATCGGCTATATTGCAATGTATGTCACCCGTGTAAGGAACCGAGAAACACACGCTGGATGTGAGGTGTGCGATATTGCTTGTTTGCTTTTCCCTCCAAGGCTCGCTACCTTTCTTCTCATCAAGGTATGTGATTTCGCTCGACCTTGGTCCTCTTTCGACTTCTTCGCTTTTCAGGCCATTGTTCTGTCCATGGCCGGAGAGCATGCTGAAGCCATATCGCGCATGGACGACCTCATCGCTCACACGTGTGCCTATCCAACGTTTTATGTAGTCCAGGCACGTTAAAAGTGTCCTTATAGAGGGAAGCATCACCACTGATATTTCCTATAGGCATATATGCACCTTCTCCTTGGGAAGAAGCATATGGAAAATGGCAGCCACGAACAGGCAATTCATTTTTTTGAAGAGGCACAAAATAAACTGGGTAATTGCACTGGTCAACCGCCACTGATAGTTTCATTGGTAAATGGTTGATTCTCTCGCAATGTATCGAAATTGATCACACGTACTTACAGATCTCCGGATGGTGTTTCGATGATCTGGCGATCACAATCCAACAATGCCTTTCTGAGGCCCTCTTGACAACAGGTCGCGCGAAGGAGGCTGGGGAGTGTGTATTGCACTTGGTGGATCAGTCTATCAATATGACGGAGCCTATCAAAACATGGATTTCCGGTGAATTTATGTTCTATCTGCGTTTCTAATTACTGTGACACTGAGGTGACCATCCTCTGTCAGACTTTAGATCTAGATGCTGTGGAAAACTAGAGGATCTTGGGGATACTTCCCTGAATATTGAGCGATATGACGAAGCTGTCTCGCAGTATACCGTGGCACTGTCGTTAGATCCTTCTCGCTCACTCGACCTGCTCGTTAAGCGAAGCAAAGCATGTGCAGGCAAGGGTGACTGGAAGGGTGCTTTGGACGACGCAAATGAAGTAGTTCATTCTTCGATTCGTTCATATTCGTCATGTTAACGGGTACTGTTCAGGCGATCAAGATTGATGCATCCTCTCCATCAGGTTACGAGAGGAAACATGCGACGCTATTTGGCATGGGGCGCAATGATGACGCACTAGCTGCCTTCCAGATGATGCTTTCTGAGATGTCGAAATCGTCTGATCCTGTGATTCGTGGTGAGGACAATCACATCACACTGGTATTCGTCCGCCGATACCTTCTTGTAGAGCGCTCCGGCCATTATGTTTGGCCAGAGCAGACGAGAGAAGCCATTCGTACAGCCATCAAGAACGCTATACGTGATTCGCCAGGGGTGCTTATCGAGACCTCATCCGGCCGTCTGTGCGACAAATCAGAGCAGATTACTGCATTTGAATCCACGCCGGCCTTTATGACACTCATCGCATCCACGACCACACACATGGACTATGCTCTTATCGAACAGGTAGTCGGGGAATACTACCGTTATGCCACGTTTTCGCACACCTGGGAGGGCAGTGAACCGCTGTATGAGAAGGTCACCAAGGTCGTAGTATACGACCTCGAAGCATCTCCTACTCACGAGAAGCTACAAATGTTCTGCAAGATCGTGCGTGATGAAGGATTCAACTGGGCCTGGAGCGATACATGCTGTATCGACAAAGGGGATCATTTTGTATATCAACGATCCCTCGTCAGCATGTTTGCATGGTATGAGGGGTCGGCGATGACAATCATTTATCTATGTGATGTCGACCAACTAGCGGAGCTTGGTGCCTTGATGAGGAGTAGGTGGAACTCTCGCGGGTGGACTTTACAGGAATATCATGCATCGAAGGTGGTCCGGATCTACACCAAGGATTGGACCCCGTATCTAGGTCTCACTATCTACAACTACAAGGAGTCGCCAGAGATCATTTCAGAGATGGAACAGGCAACAGGTATCTCGGCACAAGCATTGAAGGCACTTCGCCCTGGGTTGAATGACATACGGGAGAAGCTCCGCCTGGCCTCCACACGACAGACTACGCATATTGAGGATGCCGCCTACTCGCTATTCGGGATTTTCTCGATGTCGCTACCAGTCACTTATGGCGAGGGCGACAGGGCACTTGGACGACTGTTGTCTCAGCTTCTCGCCACATCTGGGGACACCAGTATCCTTGCATGGAGTGGGAGATCTGGTGGCTTCAATAGCTGTCTCCCAACTGATATCATCGTTTTCAGCCAACCCTTGACCTTGCATATTCCACCAACCATCGCCGATGCCGAGATAGAAGACATCATTGGTGCACTGCATGCTTCCTCGCTTGATGGAAACCTGGTCAGAATGCTGTATAGCCGAGTGAATGAGATGCGCATACCAACATTCTCAGGACAGCGGATGAGGCTTCCGTGTCTTATCTTCCAGATTAGGCTTCTATCACGTCATCGGGATGGATCAAAATTTATGTTTCGCGCACAGGCAGGTGTGCTTGGAGTTGTGGAGATCAAGACCAAGCAATGTTTCACGCCGGAGGATTCTTTATATCTCGTTCACCCTTGGATTGACTATCTTCTCGACCGACGTGCTGCCAGCAAGATATTACCCCACGAGAACGAAACTTCGCGGCGAGACGAAATTGTGTCGTGCGATGACGATTCCATCATATGGCATGCAGACCCTCTGGATACCGCATCTCTCCGATCTTTTTCCACTCAGTCTCCGATGGACATGCAGATGCGGGCCTATAAATTCCTCGCTCGACTGCAGCAACCATTTGGCGCGCTCTTACTTGCGTCCAACCCACGGAACGTAGCAGAGTACTCGAGGGTCGCTACGGAGAGTCTGATCACTGTTCAGGTGGAGGAGATTGCGTCGGCGACGTTGAACAAGTTGATACAGAGTGTACGGGAGCTGGACGTGCTTTGACGCTCTCTACTAGATTGTCTCCATGCGTCCGCCCTGCCAGTCATCTTTATCCAAGAGCCTTCTCTTGTTCGTCTTGTCGATAAATCCCACGTTGTTAATACACGCTAGCATCTGCCCTCCCACATAGCCGTCTTGAAATTTGCGAGAGGACGTAGTTTTCGAGCATGACATCAGATTCGACGATACATAGCCATTTGTGTGACGACTGGCAATAAATTTTGTCCCCGTTTCGTATGTAGTAGTTCCTACACATCTGACAAACCTAGCCTATCTGAAATTTCGGGGTATCATGAAGAGGACGGCTCCAAATGTGGTGGTTTCGTACATTAGTATGAAATCGGGGACGATGTGCGTTAATACAGACGGTATCGATAATTGATTGCAATCATGGCAAAGAACAAGGTATCAAAAGGTGAGCAAGTTCTAAATCAGCTAGAACGAATTAGATGAGGAAAAGATATCGAATTCCCATCAATGATGACCCCTCTCCGAATCGAAAAACGCGACGAGCTGTCCGACAGCGACCTTCTTACCCGGACCTACCAACGGCTTGTTGTCTCTCGTCTTGTCATATCTTGACTGCCGCCGCAGGATGAGCGGATCGACGAACCGATTGGGCTGCTGATCCCCGCTCACGCCCTTATCCGTCCCCAAGTCCGTCGACTGCGACCGCATCCGTCTCGATAATGCAGACTCGCTCAGGACGTCGACTGCACGCGCGCCCGCGGACTCCCCTCAGCGCCCACGAGCCGCACGCCAGCAGCAACGCGCGACGCGCCCTTTTTGCCGACGGTCTCGCCGCCGTGCTCATCGTCGTCTTCGCTGCTCTCCGTCGCGTTTGAGAAATAGGCGGTGCCCATGAGCGCTTTTGTGCGCTCGCGTTCGCATTCGGCTTCTACTTCGGGAGGGGGCGACGATGGGACCGCCGAGGGCGACTGTGTAGCGCTTGCGTCCGGGTAGCGGTGCGGTGTTGGAATGACGCTGCCCTGTTTGGCGCTTGGATGCTTGGAGGTGGGGGCCACTAGGAGTGGGAGATGTCACCCGTGAGGGAGGTGACGTGGGTCTAGATGATTCAAAAGGGGAGGATATTGTTGTGAGGCCAGAAGTATCATTGGGCATTCACCCTCGACATTGCAAAAACGATGGATTTTTTGCTGGGTTCACCACCCATCTAGCAGTGCTCCCGAACTCCTCAAGTTGAAATACATTTGCCGATATGCACTTTACATTGCTGGGATCGATAATTGGGTTGAATGAATCTAGGTCACGTCTGTATTTCTTGGACAACGATCAGAGAATGGATTTCGACCACTCACGATGATAAGGTACGGTGTGTAGAATTGAATTCCTCACTGGAAAGCATTGAGATATACTTTGGTTCTGTCGTTGGCAGTCTTTGAATGGATGATAAGGCGAGACTCGGCAATAGCGACCGGAATGAAAGCTGAGCGCTGAAATCACGAGGTGCCTATTTCAGCCTCTTAAGTTTTCAGGGAGCCTCAAAGACTTCAGTTCTTCATCTCCTCTTGAGTGCTAGTCTCCAACGACCATGGCGGCGACGACTGGTGCGCACTTACAAAATAAACTGCATTGGTGCTGAGTGTTTGAGAAGAATATGGCCAACTCGTTGAAATTGACGCTGGTGACCTGGTAAATATGATGACATTCACACCAGATGGCGAGTATCTTGTCGGTGCCACTACCAGAGGTGTTCGAGTGTGGCGAGTGGCAGATGGCAAACGAGTGGCGACTTTGCCAATGAAGGTGTGCACCATGTGTGTTGCTGTCTCAAGAGACAGCAGATGGATCGCCGGGGGGACAGAGAGTGGCGATATGTTTATTTGGGATGCGACAACCTACAAACAAGTCTTTTCTGCCCGGAACCTATGCAAGATTATCGACCTCAATTTCTCGCAGACCCACTCGACTTACCTCGTCTCTGCCCACTCTAATGGCACAGCCACTATTTGGGACATCGCAGCGACCGGAGCACATCGCATCAAAACACTCAGCCACACCTCGGACCAGGATGTCTATGTAGCCAAATATTCCCCACAAGGCGACTGGATTGCCACAGCTACTTATGAATGCGTCCGTGTTTGGGACGGCAACGATGGTCGATTACTTGTCGATGTCCAAATGGACGTGAAAGGGCCGCGTAGTCTTCTCTGGTACAACAACCATCTCTTCGTCAAAACCACAGACAACACAATCAAGGAAATCGACGCGGCTACCGGACTGACCGTCTCCGAGTGGCAGGTTCCTGATCACAACGCACCCTCGTGCATCGCCCTGTCGCAACATGGAAAATTCATGGCCCACTCTGCAAACAAAACCATCACCTTCTGGGACACCACGACACACTCTCAACTTGCTCTCATCCTCCACACTGCCAATATATTTTCGTTCGCATTCTCATCAGACGATAAGCGTCTTGCTATTGTTCCTGCAGGAACTGCAGGTATAAAAATCACAGTCAAAGAGCGAGTCAACATCTTAGTGCGTTCCATGTTGTGTCTTTAATTCCATCTTTACTAGGTTTTAATGTTACCTCATATCCTAGGTCCCGGAATTTGATATCGATGGCGCTGCACTCAATGCATGGAAACATGGTCAAGTCACGGACGCAGAAGCAATGCTATCCGCCGCAATCCCCACGTCGGGGAACAGGGCCCACTATGTACTCGCTTGTCGCTCTCTTGTTCGGGCACGTTTGGGACAGTGGGACGCAGCGCTTGTCGATGCAAAAGAGGTGCACGCTGGCCCACTCTCACGTACATGGACACTGACCCGTTTTGAATCAAGTCCGTCAAAATCCTGCCATCTGTCATTGGCTATATTGCAATGTACGCCGCCCATGTCAGAAACCGGGAAACACATGCCGGATGTCAGGTGTACGATATTGCTTGCTTGCTTTTCCCTTCAGAACATGTTACCCTTCTTCTCATCAAGGTACGTGACTCCGCCCAGCCTTGTTTGTCTTTCAAATCCTCCCCTTTTCAGGCTATTGTCCTCTTTATGGCCGGAGAGCACGTTGAAGCTACATCGCGCATGGATGACCTTATCGTTCATACGTGTGCCGACCCAACGTTTTATGTAGTTCAGGCACGAAAATGTATCCTTATTGAGGAAGCGTCACCGCTGATGTTCCCTACAGGCGTACATGTACCTTCTCCTTGGAAGCATGTATATGGAAAGTTGCAACTATAAATGGGCGATCTGGTCTTTTGAATACGCGCGAATTAAACTGGGTAATCGTACGGCTCAACCATCACTAATAGTCTCATTGGTATATACTCGGTTCTCTCGCCGTGTATCGAAATTGATCTCAATTACTCCCAGATCTCTGGATGGTGTTTCGACGACCTGGCGATCACAATTCAACAGCGCCTTTGCGAGGCCCTCTTCATAGCGGGTCGCACGAAGGGGGCTGGGGAGCGTGTACTACGCATGGTAGATCAGTACATCAACATGACTGAGCTCATCAAGACATGGATTTCCGGCAAGTTGATGCTCTATTTGCACTGTGACACTGGGATGGTCATCCTCTATCAGACTTTAAATCAAGGTGCTGTGGAAAACTAGAGGAGCTTGGGGATAGTTTCTTGAGCGCTAAACAATATGACGAAGCTGTCTCGCAATATACTGCAGCACTGTCGCTATATCCTCCTCAGCCGCAAGACCTGCTGGTTAAGCGAAGCAAGGCACACGCAGACAAAGGAGACTGGAAGGATGCTTTGAACGACGCAAACCATGTAGTTCATTTGATCCCATTATGTTCGTCCATGCCATTAACAGACTCTTCAGGTAATCAAGATTGATCTATCCTCTTCATCGGGCTACGAGAGGAAATATGCAGCGCTGCTTGGTATGGGACGCAATGATGAGGCAGTAGCCACATTCGAGACGATGCTCTTGAAGATGTCAAAGTCATCTGATCCTGTGATTCGTGGTGAGGGCAATCACATAACACTGGTATTTGTCCGTTGATATCTTCCTGTAGAGCGCTCTCGCCACTATGTTTGGCCAAAGCAGACGAAGGAAGCCATTCGTACCGCTATCAAGGACGTTATACGTGGTTCGCCAGGGGTACTCATCGATGCCTCCTCCGGTCGTCTGTGCGATAAATCACAGCAGGCTGCCGCATTCGAATCCACCCCGGCCTTCACAACACTCATCGCATCCATGACCACACACATTGACCACGCTCTTATCGAACGAGTGGTTGGGGAATTCTACCGTTATGTCACATTTTCGCACACCTGGGAGGGGAATGAACCACTATACGAAAAGGTCACCAGGATCATGGTGTATGACCTCGAAGTATCCCCTACTCACGAGAAGCTACAAATGTTCTGCAAGATCGTGCGGGATGAAGGATTCAATTGGGCTTGGAGCGATACGTGCTGTATCAACAAAGGGGATCATTTTGTATACCAACGATCCCTTGTCAGCATGTTCGCATGGTATGAGGGGTCGGCGATGACAGTTATCTATCTATGTGATGTCGATCAGCTGGCGGAGCTCGGCGCTCTGATGAGGAGCAAGTGGAACTCTCGCGGGTGGACTTTGCAGGAATACCATGCATCGAAGGTGGTCCGAATCTACACCAAGGATTGGACTCCATATCTAGGTCTTACTATCTACAACTACAAGGAGTCTCCAGAGATCATCTCAGAGATGGAGAAGGCGACAGGTATCTCGGCACAAGCGTTGAAGGCGCTCCGCCCTGGGTTGACTGACATACGAGAAAAGCTCCGGCTGGCCTCCACACGACATACCACACATATCGAGGATGCTGCCTACTCGCTATTTGGAATTTTCTCGATGTCATTACCGGTCACTTATGGGGAGGGAGACAGGGCACTGGGACGACTGTTGTCTCAGCTTCTCGCCAGCTCTGGGGACACAAGTATCCTCGCATGGAGCGGGAGATCTGGTAGCTTCAATAGCTGCCTTCCAACTGATATCATCGTTTTTGGCCAGCCTTTGATCTTGCACATTCCACCAACTATTGCCGAGACCGAGATGGAGAAAATTGTTGGTACACTGCATGCATCTTCAGTTGATGGTAACTTGATCAGAACGCTGTATGATCGAGTGGATGAACAGCGCGTGCCAGCATTCTCAGGACAGCGGATGAGGCTTCCGTGTCTCGTCTTCAAGATTAAGCTTCTATCACGTCGTCGGGATAGATCAGAATTTGTCTTTCGTGCACAGGCTGGAGTGCTTGGAAGCGTGGAGATCAAGACCAAGCAGTGTTTCACACCAGAGGATTCTCTCTATCTCGTTCATCCTTGGATCGACTTTCTTCTCAACCGACGTGCGGCTGGAAAGAGAGTAGAGGTCGCACCCCACGAGTACAATACTACAGAGCTGGACGAATTTGTGTCGTTTGAGGACCCTTTCAGCGACTTGCATGCAGACCCTCTGGATACTACATCGCTTCTAGATACTGCACCGCTCCAATCTCCTACTCAGTTGCAGACGGGTGCACAGAGGCAGGCCTACGAATTCCTCGCCCGACTGCAGCAGCCATTTGGCGCACTCTTACTTGCGTCCAACCCGCGGAACGTGGCGGAGTACTCGAGAGTCGCTACAGAGAGTCTGATCACTGTCCAAGTGGAGGAGATCACGTCGGTGACGTTGAACACATTGATACAGAGTGTACGGGAGCTGGACGTGCTTTGACGCTTTCTACTAGATTGTCAACATGCGTCCGCCCTGCCAGACATCTTTATCCAAGAGTCTTCTCTCGTTCGTCTTGTCGATAAATCCCACGTTGTTAATACACGCTAGCATCTGCCCTCCCACATAGCCGTCTTGAAATTTGTGAGAGGACGCAGTTTTCAAGGATGACATCAGATTCGACGATAGATAGCCACTTGTGACGACTGGCAATAAATTTTGTCCCTGTTTTGTATGTAGTTCTTACGCATCTGACGAACCTAGCATCCGAAATTTGAGGTACATGAGGGGGACGGCTCCAAATGTGATGGTTTCGTACATTAGTATAAAATCGGGGACAATGTGCGTTAATACAAACGGTATCAATAATTGTTTGCAATCATGGCAAAGAACAAGGTATCAAAAGGTGAGCAAGTTCTAAATCAGCTAGAACAAATTAGATGAGGCAAAGATATCGAATTCGTATCAATGATGACCCCTCTCCGAATCGAAAAACGCGACGAGCTGTCCGACAGCGACCTTCTTACCCGGACCCACCAACGGCTTGTTGTCCCTTGTCTTGTCATATCTGGACTGCCGCCGCAGAATGAGCGGATCGACGAACCGATTGGGCTGCTGATCCCCGCTCGCGCCCTTATCCGTCCCCAAGTCCGTCGACTGCGACCGCATCCGTCTCGACAGCGCAGACTCGCTCGGCACCCCATATGTCGACTGCACACGCGCCCGTGGACTCCCCTCAGCGCCCACGAGCCGCACGCCAGCAGCAACGCGTGACGCGCCCTTTTTGCCGACTGTCTCGCCGCCGTGTTCATCGTCGTCTTCGCTGCTCTCCGTCGCGTTTGAGAAATAGGCGGTGCCCATGAGCGCTTTTGCGCGCTCGCGTTCGTACTCGGCTTCTACTTCGGGAGGAGCGACGATGGGGCCACCGAGGGCGACTGTGTAGCGCTTACGTCCGGGTAGCGGTGTTGGACTGACGCTGCCCCGTCTGGCACTTTGAATGCTTGGAGGTGGGAGGCCGCTTGGAGTGGGAGACGTCACCCGTGAGGG
>JBBPMY010000479.1:0-15443 GCA_038090615.1 Phylloporus gajari
CTACTTCTATCAATTAGAAGTCGCTTTATGTTCCTATTCAATCTAGACTCTCACACCTCAAGGAGAAGCCTCTGCTAAGTATAGTAAGTCCCAACTGTACATACTCCCTTCATTGTACTGCGCACCCTGGTGGAACAAGCTTCAGTTTCATTAGGTTATGAGCCCTGCCTCTATCCTATAGGCAAAAGTGATTACTGTCTTGGATATAATCAATGCCTAGCAGACCTGAGGCACTAGCAGAGCTTGAGGCTCTTACTCTCCAACTGAGAGAGATCTATGAAGAAGAAGCTCTCATCAAACTTCTATCCCATAACCTAGCGATGTGGACAGCTACCCACACTCTCAATAATCATATTGGGAAAAGAGATTTAACCCCTAGCACATTAGTAACTATGGGCTCTAATATCTCTGATCTAATATTCTCAATGGTCAACTACTTTGATGATGACACTGACCAATGGTACATAGAGATCAACCTATCCTAGGATCCTCTCCATCCCGTTGAGATTACAGAAACACTCATTGTAAGTAAGGAATCATCCAATCATACCCACATTACAGGAACTGGTATCCTTGTCAATTATCCTGATCCTACATCCTATCATCGTCATCTCTTCTACAGATCTATTAGGGAATCAGATGCTACCATATCTGCTGGTACTCTTAACAACCTGTTCAACATCAGTTTGATTTTGGACAATGCTACAAAAGATCCTAGACACTCCTCTCCTATATACTCTCCATCCTCCACTCTCCAAGATTACTCCATTGATCCCTATCCAATTACTGTTCCTCCTCCTCCTTCTGTTATACCTATACCATCTTTTGAACAGGTAGAATCAACCTCATCATCCTCAGGTGCCACAAGTGGATCAGAACCACAAGGCATCATTGGTGAGGACCAACAGTTATCTGTTGAGACCAGGGAGATTAATACATCACCTATGCAATCTATAGTCTCTTCCTCATTTGAAAGTGAGAAGAGGATATTCCTCACTCCACCAGATTGACTACCTGTGGTAGAAAGATCACCTGATCCTATTGCTCAGACACTTCCTAAGTCAAACTCAGGAAGATCATCCCACTCCTCTCATTCCCATTCATTCCAATCCTGTCCTAATCAATCCCTTCCAAATCCACCTACTCCACCTCATCCACCTCAATCTAGACCTCCTGCTTCATCTTTTGATGAACTATCTATCTCTTCTGAAGAAAGGCACATTAGAGAAGCTGTTGATTTCTTAAATAGCATTCCAAACCTCCTTGCGCAGAGTCAGAGACTATCTGAATGAGGCTTCATCAGGAATCAACCTGTGGAAGCAATTCCAACTCATCAACTACAAAGCTCTCATTGAGTGAGTAGATTCCCTAGACCAGATAGATCCTCCTCATCTCACTCATCTCAGGAAAGATCCTCAACTCTTGGCAGAAGAGAATCAAATGAAACTAGATGAAATGTATTCAGAGATGGAAATGCTGGAAGCTGCTTGAACCCTGGCCAATATAGGACCATCTACTCTCTGTCAAACCATTATAGACATCGCCTATACACGGTCCATTTTGCAGATTCAGCCCAAGGATCTTCAACAATTCCTCAAGTCCCCCATCATCCACTATCCAGAACTGGTTCGGGATCCAGAGCTGGGTTGTCTAATCCCATTTGCCAAAGGGATTACGTCCACCATACCTCACAAGCAGGTCAAAATTGAAATAATCAACACAATCAGAGACAAAGAGGATCCCAGCCAGTTCACTCCCTTTATAACTTGAGCTCTTTGTCATCAAGTTCAGTACAAAATTCCCCTAGCAGGAGGAATATTAGGAGAGAGTCAAGCTTTAGATCTAACCAATTGGCATGCCTCAATCCTAACCCTGAATCTTCAGGTTCTAGGACTTGAAAGCTTGAAGGAGAATGAACTTGTCATTCAAGGGCCTTTTTAGCATGGTGAATGACTCATTAGCTTCTTGAAAAGAAATGAATACCCCATTCCAGTTCAATCCTATCATGACACTCCTTACTATTTATGTGATGAGGGATATCCAATCTTTGATATTGGGATGGAAGATACCTGAATGATCTGCCAGACTATGTGAAGGTCTGAACCCAACCTTGTTTTTACGGAAATGGTTGGAGAGTTAAAGCTGGACTTTGACAAAGAATATATGTGTGTCATGCCCACATGGGAAGACTGTGGAGATGATATGTGGCACAGGGATCGTCTCTATGAACAAGAACTGACAGGAGTCACTGAATTCAATTTAGAATATATTGACTCTTGCGAACAATGGGAGAAGAGAGAAACTTCTAGGGATGTTCCCACCCAGAGACAGTGGAACTGGCACTTCGATCAGGAGATGAGAAAGAGATTTCACCAAACCTTCCCTTGGTTCTCTTACATGTCCAGACATGTCGAAGCTAACATCAAAGCCAGGTTTTATTTATTCCAGAAAACCATCAGATTGAATCAAGACTTTGAGGATAGTCAAGCAGAGCTGTCTATCAGCCTCAATCAAATATTTGAAACAACTCTATCATCCAGACTCTACAGTCGACTATTGAAAGAGAAAGGAGAGAACTTGCAGTTCAGACTCAGCTTTATAGTGCTGAACTTGCTGGACATAACAAGCACATGGCAGAAATCTTAGAAAGCCATGAACAGCTTTCCAAACTCCTTCGAGAAATCACTGAAGAAAAGTCATCTTCCCCTGATAGAGGAATTGATCCACAATTGGTCTACACTGTTAATCAAGAAACCAGGACTAGCAGCCAGGATTCTGAAAAGAGAACAAGAATTTCTTGCCAGGATGCCAATGAATTGGCCAATGCCAGGGTTCTCAGGAGATCCCTACATGGGAAGAGTGGGTGATCCAAATTATCTTCCTTCTCAAGTCGAACATGATGGTACTTTTCTTGACTATTTATTCTGGCCTGGTTCTGCTTATTATCTTACTCCATTCAAGAGTTGTAAATATGATGTTTATCTGACATGGGATGCTATAAACAATGAAGGAGAAACAGAAACATGGGATCTGGAGAACTCCCACTATTTTTCTTCACTTTCTTATGATCTATTTGAACAAGGTTGTTCTATTTATCAGGATACAGATCATTACATAGAAACTCAATCTATGTATCGTATTATCTATCTGAAAGATGACTGAGGATGTCTTTTGATACCTTGAGCTAAACGTCATTGGACAGATAAATGAGCTCAAAGGAGGAAGAATAGAAGGGATAAGAGATGAAGGAAAAGGAGATCCAAAGGAAAGAAGAAAGAGACACCTGACAATCCATCAGAAACCGATGATAGTGACTGGATGGATGCTTTGGATAGGACTTACATGGATATTGAAACTCCTTCTGGTCAGATCTTATATATTAATGATACTGACCTATTCTTCTCTATTTCAGTTGCTACATTCATCTGTTGGTGAACTATGACTTCACTCAAGATCAGATCTGAAGTTACCAGCAAGATCAAGGAGCTTGAAGGACCCCACAACTATATTATATGGGCATCACACCTTCAAGGTCTTTTGACTATGCTAGGAGACCACTGGTCTATCACTGCTAGAGAGAAACTGTGGAAAGATCAATCCACAGATGATGAGAAAGTAAAGTGGATGACCATGGATCAACAGGCATGTGCAGTTATTGCCAATTACTGCCATCCTTCCATGAGACACAATGTCCCAACCACTCATGTTGTTGAAAGAGATGTTACTAGCTCAAAAATCACTGAGAAGAAATCCATAGCGCACAAATTGTGGAAATACCTTGAAGATCTCTACAAATCACAAGGTGCCTCTGGATACTTCCAAATCTTTCAGCAGCTCCTTCATTTCTGATTCAAGAATGGTCCTATGGGTAATCAGATTGCAGAATTTACTGGTCTGATTAACCAGACTAAGGATATTGGACTCACCTTACCTGACACCATCTCTACCATGATCATGCTTAATGCACTTCCCCATTCCTATAATCAAATGGCCTCTACTCTTGTACACACCGTCTCTGACCAGAACTTCAATCCTGGTCATGTAGGATGAGAGATCCTAAAAGAATCTAACCTTCAAGGGATCTTACATGCTCCTGCTTCCACAAGCTTGGCATCTAGAATTGGTTCTTCATCCTCTAATGCTTCTGCTAATCGAACCAACATTATACACAATGCACCTTCAGTCCAAAAGTGCTCTGTGTGTAATAAGAACGGTCATACCTCTGATTGTTACTGGTTCAGGATGAAGAAACCTTCTGGACATACAGGGAATCATAAGAAACCCTATGCCAAGAAACCTAGACCTGCAGGATATGAGAAACAAGTCAAGAGAAAGGCTAAGGGAACCAACACTGGTAAACCCAAAGCTAAGACTCACTTTGTCGATGGTGACATTGATCTAGCCTCCATGGCAATGGTCATTGATGAAGTTGAGGCTGAAACTGATGAGGGTTACCAAGCAGACATTAATAGCATTGAAGACATCGATCTTCAGCTAGAAGACATGTCTCAAGTTGCTCAAATCAAAGAAACAGGTGAAGAACCTATCTTTGACTGTTGGGAACCCAGGAATGATGGAGATATCTATCCCAATGATGGGATGACCTGGGAGAAAGACCCAGAGC
Source organism: Phylloporus gajari (assembly GCA_038090615.1). Classification (NCBI taxonomy): domain Eukaryota; kingdom Fungi; phylum Basidiomycota; class Agaricomycetes; order Boletales; family Boletaceae; genus Phylloporus; species Phylloporus gajari. The sequence goes on from JBBPMY010000479.1 coordinate 4,625, forward strand.
AAGAAGGCGTCATGGTACTCTACTGAAACAGATAAGGATGAAACTAATCAGTCCTTTCAGTTCTTTCAACCAAGGCAGACTGTCTCATTCTGATGAGACACTTGATCAAAGATCCTCATCTTCTGTTCTTTCCGATCCTATTTATTCTTCAGATACATCTTGTAACCTGGAATTTGCCAAAATGGCTATTCCAGAGAATAGCAATCGTTCCAAACTAAATAGTTGGATGATTGATAGTGGAGCCACCAACCACATTACCCCCTTCTATGATGATTTTATATCTATTAGCAATGGGGAGAAACTTTGTGAAGTAGCAAATGGTACTACAATGATGATGATCGGTCCTGGACATGTAATTGCTAAGTCCTCAGACCAACATTCATTAATATTGAGAGACATGTGGTACTCACCTAAATCTCCACATTGACTACTATCTGTACCAGCATTAACCAGAAATGGTTATTCTGCTGAGATTACAAAAAGAGCTACAACCATCTGGAACAAACATGGCCAAGTTGTGATACAGGCATTTGCTTTATCACCCCTTGGAGGACTTCATTGGTTTCAGTCTACTCAGATTAAACCCATGATTGGTTCAACCATGTCTTTACAAGAATTAGACTCATTGAAACTGTGGCATTACAGATTTGGTCATGCATCACACAATGTATTGCATAATGCTCACAAGTCCTGCGAAGGAATTACTTCTTTTGGTAATGCATCTCACACTTCCTTTTGTAAAGGATGCGCTCTAGGAAAGCATACTCAGATCTCACACCCAATATCTCAGACCCATGCACCTGATGTTTTATCACTGGTTCATACTGATCTATTGGAGCTACCTATACATTCTCACAATCACAATAAATGAGTGATTACTTTCATTGATGATCACAGTTCTTTTACCTGTGTTGCTATGCTTAAACACAAATTGGAGGCATTCTCTGCATTCTGATGCTACCTAGCTATGGCTGAATGAGCCATGGGGAGAAAGCTTATCTCTCTATGTTCGGACCAAGGGGGGGAATTTTTAGGAAAAGATTTCCAATCATTCCTTACTTTGAGAGGTATTCAACACCAACAATCTGTAGCTAGAGAACTACAACAGAATGGTAGAGCTGAACGATTCAATTGAACTCTACTAGACAAAGCAAATGCAATGCTTCATCAGGTATGTCTTCCCAAATCATTCTGGCAAGACACAATAGAAACCGCTGTTCACATTTATAATTGACAACCTATGCAAAGAATTAAGTGGGATACTCCTATATCCATTTGGGACAAGAGTATAAAGAAACCAGATGTATCTGGATTCAGGATCTTTGGATGTAGAGCATATGTCTTCATCCACAAAGAAGATCGCAAAGATAAACTATCACCTAAAGCTAAAGAGATGATATTCATTGGTTATCCATCAGGAACCAAAGGATATAAATTTTATGACACACATGACTGAAAGGTAGTCATTGCAAGCAGTGCTACATTCAATGAATTCTCTTTCTCCAAATGTTCCGAGGAGTTAAACAAACCAGACCTTGTACTGATCCCAAATCATGACAATGAACTGGAGGATCAAGATCAAAACAGACCAGATCAAGAGGATGCTCATCAAGATCATGGTCTACTAGAATTTGATATTAATCCAACAGATCTGTTACCCAATCCTGATCCCAATCCTGAACAATGACAGGAAGGACCTCCTGAAGATCCTGAAGATCAAAGAAAGGAGGAACCATTACTCAGGACACCACCAAGACCACCACCTCGTCAGAATCCTGCACTCTCACCTCAAAGACAAAACAGGGGAAACATACCTCCACCTGTACCTATTCAACCTATAGCACCAGCTATTCCTGAAGGACTCAGGAGATCCAATTGACCTCCTAAACCAAGAGTTCTTCAAGATAATGTCTTTGGTAGAAAGACAGCAGTCAAAATAGAGACACTAAATGAGGATGAGGATATATTTGGACCTGACAAGGAAGATGTACAGAATATGAGTGCTCACTTCATGAAAGCACTTATGCATACAGCAGCACCAGTGTTTGACATTCCAACACACTATAAAGATATATTTAAACTGCCCAAAGATCAACAACAATCTTGGTTGGATGCCTGTAATGAAGAAATCAAGTCTATGAAAGATAGACGTGTGTGGGATCTAGCAGATCTACCTCCAGGTTGAAAACCCATAACAGAGAGATGGGTATTTGTCAAGAAAAGTGATGGACAAACTAAGGCACAATATGTCGCTAAGGGATTCACTCAAATCTTTGGAATAGATTTTGAGGAGACCTTCTCACCAGTTGCCAGATTCGAAACTGTGCAACTGTTACTTGCTCTAGCTACACTCGAAGATTTGGAAATTGAGGCACTAGACGTTAAAACAGCCTTTCTCTTCAGTGATCTTGACAAAGAAATATATATGACACAACCAGAAGGTTTGTAGATTGAACAAAGCAATCTATGGTTTAAAACAAGCCGCACTGCAATGGAATAAAGCATTGCATAAATCACTTGAAGAAATGGGATTCAAACGAACCTCATCTGATCTAGGAGTCTATGTATACTCCAACAAGGGAGATACAATCATCATACTAGTATATGTTGATGACGTCCTATTCATGGGATCTAACAAAACACTCCTATTGTCAATCAAGAAACAATTCATGACGAAATGGGAAAGTCGAGACCTTGGAGAAGCTAAAGAATACCTTGGAATGAGGATTACCAGAGATCACACTAAAAGAACTCTGAGACTTGACCAGATAATATATGCTGAGAAGGTAATCAAGAGATTCAACATGGAGAATTGTTGACCAGTCTATGTTCCATTACCATCTGGCTATAATCCTGAACCATCTAAACAAGATGAATCTAATCAATCCCTTAGAAGTCAGTATCAATCAGTCATCGGATCATTACTCTATATCATGCTAGGAACAAGACCTGATCTAGCCTTCTCTGTAATCAAAATGTCACAGTTCTTGATGAATCCCTCCAAAGAACATTTAAAACAAGCGTTACATATTGTTCGTTACCTAGCATCATCTAGAGACTTGTGCCTTGAGTACAATGGGAATACCAAAGAAGGATTCTTGGCATACTGTGACACAGACTGGGCAGGAGATCTTGAAACATGGAGATCCACCAATAGGTATTGCATATTCCTTGCTAATAGTATTGTTTCATGGCTATCGAGACAACAGCGGATAATCACATTATCTTCAACTGAAGCTGAATATGTTGGCATGACAGAAGTTGCTAAACAACTTCTCTGGATCAAACATCTCTTCGGAGAAATGATTTATGATCTACCATGCTTTACTGTCTATGCAGACAATCAAGGAGCTATATTTCTGGCATCAAATCCTGCTCAGGAAGGATGCACTAAACACATTGAAATCCATTATCATTTCATTAGAGAATGCCTTCAGAGAGGAATTATCAATTTGTTCTATATTGGAACAAATGAACAGAAAGCTGACATATTCACTAAGAATCTCACTCAAGATAAATTCTGTCAAAACAGGGACATGATTATGTTAAAATCATTCACTAAGGTATCATGATCAAATCCATTCCCACATCTACTAAATAAAAACTTGACCATTCACCAATATTCTACACCAAACCTATCTATTCCACCATGTTCACCATCCTCCTCACCATCACCATCATCTCCCTCCTCTACTACTCCTTGGGAGCATACTTCTTCTACAAGGTACTCAAGTACCTTGCCTTCATCAAGACTGTGATGAGGTACAACCTCGAGTGGAGGGGCCAACCCCTCCTCTCACTCAAGGTAAGATATTATCCTGGAGAATATCTAGGAGATAAGCCTGGGACTAGTTCCCAGTAGTAGGTGATTATCGCCTATCACTGTCATTACATACTGATGAGATCTCACTGCAGGAAATTGAAGGGGAGGAAATGGCAGTCCTCATCTTTACCCCCGGGATCTTCAACAAGTCCCTACTGGACCTGGAGACCAAGGACGAGGGAGAAGTAGGAAACTGGGGGGGAATAGAAGTTACCATAGATACTATGGTACAAGTAGAACAGGCCACCACACTAGAAGTGGTGATGAATTGGTACTATGGTACCAATGAGTGGGGCTGGGAACAGAACAGAGATTGGAGAAGAGGGGATGAATTTCCCTTCCTATCCAACCCATGGCATCCTATCCCAGCATGGAGGGATTGCCGATGGAGAAATCTTCTCTGACCAGCCTATGAGGATGATACCCAACCACTCAATGCCTGGACAGCCAAGGGATGGCAGGACCTCCTCGATGATTGGCTGGAAGAGTAGATAGAGAAGGGATGTCCTGATTGGGACAATGGACACACAGACAATACGAGGTGGCCAGAATGGTTCAACCCATATATGTAATAATATATTTATCTTGATCTTTCATATCAGACCAGATTCTAAATCTGAGATTTACTGAAAGAAAGATAAGATAAAAAGATCATCAAGATATTCATATAATTGAAAGGTCAATTTGATTCATTCAATCCCACAACATTTATCATCATCTACACCCATGTCTTTCCATTATATATTTGGATTGGCCATCTACTATGCAGCTATGGCCATATCCTTCATCACATCTTTGTCCATAATCCTTATGGTGACAAACTGTGGAGCGATTCTCAGCAGATTCTGCTGTAGAATACCTGTTCTGTCAGAAGAACAGGAAAGAGACATTGAATTGGGTAATAGACGAGGTAGAGTTCCTTGATTGTTCATTCAACATGATACTTATCATTCAAAGTATCTGAACATCTCAGTCATATTGGAGAATATCAGATTGATTGAGTATGCATTGTTTTGAATGATGGGGAGTGTTGAAATTACTAGTGTATTAACATTAGTAATAAGTACTAATCATTTGTCTGTCACACTAATGATTAGTAGTGTCTGTCACGCTAGTAATCATTAGGATAAGAATCCTAATGATGTCCATCACGCTATTAGCAAATTATCCTAATCACATTAGGATAACAGATATTTGTATCAATATGAAATGATACTAGTAACCATTCCTAATGTACCACATATGGAATAAGTGACACATGTCGATCATTAATGATTGATATTGACATGACACTTTGATCCTAGTGTCAATCCTAATTGATCCTATGATCCTAAACATTCCTATTGACAATCTGAACAATAGGAAGTATTATCTATTGTCCTATTGACATATCCATTGTTCTAATACTAGAACAATGGAGTCTACATTAGGAGAACAATAGATAGATAGATCGTCCTACAACAATTCATAGATCAAACTCAGTTATCTCAGACTGAATTAAGAATATATATACGATACTTTTATACATGAAACAGTAGACACAGAATACATACAAGTCAGATCACTTGTATCAGACTACTTCTATCAATTAGAAGTCGCTTTATCAGTTCCTATTCAATCTAGACTCTCACACCTCAAGGAGAAGCCTCTGCTAAGTATAGTAAGTCTCAACTGTACATACTCCCTTCATTGTACTACACACCCCAGTAGAACAAGCTTCAGTTTCATTACTTACAAGCTATGAATAAGAGTAATAGTGAAACAAACAAATGGGATCAACACCATTTTGAATTCTTTAATGGTAATCAGACCACTTACCTCCTATAAATGAGAGTAGAACAGATATGCAGAGGTCAACATAATTCTGAATTCCCCAGTGACAACCAGACTCCTTACTTGCTACAAACAAGAGAAAAATAAGATGGAGCATACAAGCAAACATTAACATCCTTTTGAATTTCCAAATGATAATCAAACAACTTACAGGCTATGAAAGAAGAATTAATAAAATGAAACATACAGATAGAGATCAGTACCATTCTGAATTCTCTAATGACAGTCAGGTCACTCACATACTATGAATAAGAGAGTTGCACAGTATAACAGACAAGCATAGAGTTAAAGATTAGTATCATTCTAAACTTCAAATAACAATCAGACCACTTACTTCCTATAAATAAAGAAGGATCAAAATATAACAGACAGGAATAAATCTATACTATTGATCTCCTAATAATAATCAAACTACTTACTCCCTATGAACAAGAGAGTATCAAGGCAAAGAAACAAGCAAAGATCAGTCCCATTCTGAATTCCCTGATGATAATCAAACCACCTACTCCCTATGAATGAAAGCACAAGAGGGGGACAGATAGGTGATAATTAGCACCATTCTGAATTCCCCAATAATACCACTTACTGGCTATGAATGGGGGAGTAACAGGGTAGAACAGACAGGAATAAATCAGCACTATTCTGAAATTTCTAACGACAACTAGGCAACTTACAATCTGCAAATAAAAGAATAAACAGGCAGAAATCAGTATCATCATAATCCTTCAATGACAATCAGACCACTTACAAGCTATGAATGAAAGAACAACACAGTAAAACAGACAAGCAGAGATTAGGACTATTCTGAATTCTTTAATGGCAATCAGACCACTTACATACTATGAATGAGAGATCAATAGGATGGAGCAGACAGGTAAAGCTCAGCACCATTCTGATTTTCCCAATAACAATCAGACTACTTACTCCCTATAAATGAGAGTAGACATATCAAGATAGAACAGAGATCAACATCATTCTAAATAGTATGTCTAATGACAACCAGATCACTTACTCCCTATGAATAAGAGAGTATCAGGATGAAGTAGGCAGGTAGATATCAGTACTATTCTGAATTCTTCAATGATAATCAAAACACTCACTTCCTATGAATAAAAGGGTAACAGAATTGAATAGACAAGCATAGATTAACACCATTCTAAATTCCCCAATAATAATCAGACCACTTACTCCCTATAAGTATATAAGATAGCATTGTGATAGAACAGACAGAAAAAAATTATTATCATTCTAATTTCTCAACAATCAGAGTACTTACTCCCTGTAAATGGGAGAACAACAGATAAGTAGAGATTAGCATCATTCTGATTTCTCCAGCAATAATCAGATCCCTTACAAGCTATGAATAAGTGAGCAACAGAAAGCCAGTGGTCAGCACTATTATGAATTCCTTAATAATGATGAGACCACTTACTTCCTACAAATAAGTGAGTAATAGGATGGAACAAACAGACAAATATCAGCACTATTATAAATCCCCCAATGAAAATCAGACCACTTGCCCCCTATGAATGAGTAGTAGGGTAGAATAGATAGGCAGAGATCAGTACTATCCTGAATTCCCCAATGAAAATCAGACCACTTACAAGCTATGAATGATAAAACATTAAATAGTGGAAGAGACAGGCAAGGATTGGCACTTTCTGAATTCCTAACAATAATAAGATCACCTACTTCCTATGAATGAGAGAATCAAAATGGACAGAGATCAGAATCATTTTTATTTCTCTAGTGACAGTCAGTCCACTTACAAGCTACAAATGAGTGAACAGCAGGGTGAGTGAGACAGACAGACAAAGATCAGCTGAACTCCCTGATGACAATCAAACCACTTACAAGCTATAAATGAGAGAGTAAAACCAATAGACAGTGATTGATATTCTGTATTCCTCAATAACAGGATTACTGACCCTAGTATGTGGAAACCATGACACTGCTGCATGAAACAGTTTATCTTCTTCTTTCCTATTAAATGTTGAAATGGCTTTCTGTTTATCTGTAACCAATGGCAGTAGCACTCTGTGAATGTGTCAGATTTTGATCATTAGGATTCATTAGACTATCTATATATTTGCTTTCACTTACTTTTCTATAAAATACTTGATGCAAAGCAACATATTGGAATGTTGGGTTGTAATTAGTAACTTCTGCATGCTCTCCTTATCCAAAGCCTCTACAGTTCTCTCTAAGAGAGCTTAGCATTCATTGTCAATTTGATGCATGTCTGTATAAATGTGAATGAATCAAGTCACAACAGATGATCATTCTTACTTTCCAATTCCACATGACCTCTTGGAGGATACTGTTGTTGAATTTACTTGTCCGATGTTTTGCTTATGTCATCATTCTCTTTTATGACTTGTGGCTGTTCTCATTGCACCTCAGTTGACTGCCATATAGTCTAACTGAGGTAAGACATCCTATTGTCCTTTTCTAGTACTTTTACTTACCTATACCTGTAGTCATACTTCCCACAGGTTATGAGCCCTGGTGCTTCGTAACCAAAAATAGTCCTTGCATAGCCATGAATCTTTTTGACACTCGCACAAATGTCCTCTACAAGTACTCAAGATGACCTAAGGATCCCTAAGCTAGATGCTACTGGGAAGAACTGGCCCACTTGGAAAATCAAGCTGGAACATGCCTTGGGCACAAAGAGACTGAAAGGACACCTTCACGGCATGGCACTAATGCCAACAAACCCTGCCACAGGCCACTCACCCGCATGGATACCTACCTTGGAAGCAGAACAGCAAAGTGTCATGGACTACAAAAAGGATCTTGCAGATTGGCATGCAAACAATGACCTCATCATGCATTATATTGGCTCCTCTATTCCTGAATCCCTTTTTGCTCATTTTATGATGAAAACCACTGGTGCCGAGTACTTCACAGCCCTTCAAGAGCTGTTTGAGAATCACTCAATAGCTGTTAGCACTGAAAAATGTCGTCAGCTCAGTGAACTCAAACTTAAAGACAACAGAGACGCATGGGCCCATATAGACAAAATGACAGCACTGTGTGAGGAACTTGCTTACATAGGCGAACCAGTGTTGGATAAGGACTACTTCAACATGATTCTCGCATCACTTCCTAGCTCCTACAACCCCCTCATCACATCCATTTTGACCAATATGTAGCTATTAAAGCGCCAGCTTGCTTCATACGAACTTGTGTCCCAAATCCTGGATGAATATGACCATCTAGTGATTCAAAAAGGCTCAAAATCAAAGCTGAAAGACAATGACACTGCCTATTCAGCCGATAGAAAGAAGGACCATAATCAAAAGACCAAGTACTCCAGGACTTGCAGAAATTGCGGTTGGGATGGTCATTCTACCAACAATTGTTGGGAAGAGGGTGGTGCAAAACATGGTCAAGCTCCGAAAAGCTGGAAACCAAAAGGAAAAAAGCCTAAGTCAGACTCGAAGAAACCCGCACAAGTCAATATAGCCATAGCAAGCACATCATCTGAACCTGACAGTGTTTGGTTAGCAGAAACCACCATAGTTGATACCTCCAAAATGGCAACAATACTTCCTTTCACCATGCTTGCCTGCTCATCTGTCACTGAGCTATACAATAGCGGAGCCTCACAGCACTTTTCCCCCTTTTGCAGTCAGTTCATGAAGTTCGAAACAATCCCCCCAAAGCCCATTAGCGCAGCTGACAAACGGACTTTCCAAGCAATTGGACAAGGCGATTTGTACATTGAAGTGCCAAATGGTGCTGCAACCACCCATATCCTGCTGAAAGATGTCCTATACACTCCATCAATGGGAGTAACCCTCATTTCCATCAGCAAACTCACGGCCACTGGTTACTCCACACTTTTCTGTGGCTCTGTATGTCGCATTTTCAACCCACACAGAAAACTAGTGGGTGAAGTCAAGATTAGTAATGGGTTATATTGCGTCAAACATCCAACTAAGGCTTTCGCTGGTGCAGCTCGAACTGATGAAACATTCACTATGGAGGAGTTACATTGCTGTCTATCCCATATCGGACCCACACTGATCCATGAAATGATGTCAAAAGGCATGATTGAGGGTGTCAAGCTAGACCCAGCAAATACAACAATGGGCCAATGCGAGTCATGCGAATATGCCAAAGCTGCATGCAAACCTATTGGCAAAACATGTGAACCCCAGCAATGTGACCACTTCAGTGATGAAGTCCATAGCAACATGTGGGGGCCTGCGCAAGTCCAAACGCCTGGGCACAAGACATATTATGTCTCTTTCACTGACAACCACACTTGGTACACCCACATCACCCTTCTCACTGCTAAATCCAACGTTTTTGACACCTATAAAATCTATGAGGCATGGGTGAAAACACAACACAACGCTGCTATCAAACGTTTGCGATCAGATCATGGCGGAGAATATCTTAGTAGCGAATTCACTGCCCACCTGAACTCAAAGGGAACTATATGCAAAGTTACCACGCACAACACCCCACAACATAATGGTGTTGCTGAACGACTAAACCGCACACTAATGGAGCACGTACGTGCAATCAGGCATGCCAGTGGATTACCACAAAACCTTTGGGGCAAAGCCTTGATGCATGTCATATGGATAAAGAATCGAACGGCTTCACGAGCACTGGACGGGTGCACCCCCTTCAAGTTATTAATAGGCAAAAAGCTGGACATCCATGATGTACCTGAATGGGGCGTGCATGTGTAGGTACATGATCCAACTGGCTCCAAACTCAATATGCGAGCGAAGGAGGGCCGTTGGGTGGGATTTGATAGCGAGAGCAGCACCTATTGCATTTACTCTGGCAGCCATGTCATTGTTGAGTGTAACATAATGTTCAAACGGCACGAATGTGACAAACCAGTTGGTTTGGGTGATGGACACACTACAGGGGCAAATGGGTCAATCAATGTAAACAGTCAAAATAAGACATGCACCAATGGTCCTAACAATGTCTCAAATGGCGCAAACAGACCGTGGGTCGAGGGGGCATCAGGAAGATGACATTTTTTCTGAATTGACCTAATTTATCTGAATAATGATGAAACTAGTTGTCTAAGTTTCTGATTTTTCTGAAATCAGATGATTTAGAGTGTCAGATGTTTAGCTCATAAGACATTCAAACATTTAAGACAATTTAGAGCTTTAGTTTGCTAGA
>JBBPMY010000480.1:0-15422 GCA_038090615.1 Phylloporus gajari
TAGATTAGGATTATCAATGTTAGCTAGTTACTAGACTAAATTGCTAGTTTGGATTAGGATTATCAGTGTTAGCTGGAAGTCTCTGGGGGTTCTGGAGGCTCTGGGGCCAGACTAGATAAGACTGTCATAGCTGGAATCAAGCTGTCCAGAACTAGCCAGTTGGGTACATAGATGGGAGAGCTAGAAGAACTAGAGCTCTGGACAGCTCTGGACAGAGTCTTCAGAGGAAGGGCTGGTTTGCTGATGTTCATGAGGAAGTCAGGGATTCCAACAGAGTAGTACCCAATCAGAACGTTTTGATTGGTGATACTGGTGAGAGTGGACTTGTTGTGGAATTCTGTGTTGTATTCTGCAAGGGAGGGTTCCCATTTCCCTTCTTTCTGGATCATGCAAGTGTTGATAAGCCAGGAGATGGCTGCCCTGATGGTGTTGTGCTGTTTAAAATCTTTGAGGAACTTTTTGGTGAAGTCCTTCATGGTTCCAAGGTCAGGGTCTTCCTTCTTGATACATTCAGCATGGAAGCTGGTAGCCCAGGTCAGAGCAGAGCCTTTGGTCATATAGGAGAATGTGAAGATGATCTTCTTCTCATCCATGTTGTAGACCTCTTTGTTGACTAGAGGGTAAAAGGCTGCAGAGTTGTACCATTGTTGTGTTTTAAGGAAGTCCCCGTTAAAGTGCTCAGGTGGGGTGAGGCAAAGTTTGACAGGTTTGGTGGTCATGACAGGAGGTGGTTCAATGGGTTCTGGGTCTGATTCTTCATACTTGTTGGAGTCAAAGAGTTCGTCAGTTTTAGGGACATGTACTACAGTGGGCTCAGAGGGGAGATCTAGAGTTTGATCAAGTTGATCAGCAAGTTGTTCAATGTAGTTGGTTTCTTTGGCAGAAGAAACAGGGATGTCTGTGGGTAGATTTAAGGGACGAGTAGTCTCAGGTGATTGTTTGAGTTCTGCTGGAGACAAAGTGTCTGAGGATTCTCCTGACTCATGTTGAGGAGTACAATGAGTGCCCCACATGGGGTTGACTGAGGGTCTGTGTGAAATGGTGGGTGAACTACATGAAGGTAGTTGCTTTGAGGGAAGCTAGTTCTTTTATTATGCTTGGTCTGGGTAGGGCAAAGCATAGCCTCAGAAGACCAGAGACTAGGGCTAAGGGTTTGAAGGACTGGGTGGTGTCAAGGCGCCTCAGAGTCACTAGGCAATGATTAGGTGACTAGGACTATCAATGACCAGGCAATGGTGGTTGGCTGGACTGAGGGAAACCAGGAGACAATTGGTCTGCTGGGGTTAAGGTGACTGAAAGGCTAATGGCCAATCAGACCAAGATACTGTTCACAAGGCAGTGAACTGGATACCTGGAGACTAGAGGTTCAAAGGCCAAGCTCCCATTCAAGGCATGGGTGGAGGCTCAAAGAGACTAGGGGCAATAGGAGAAGGATCAATGGATTGCTAGTTTTAGAGATACAAGCAGTAACTCTGAGGAGAACTAGCTTAAGGGAAAAGAAAAGAAGGGAAGAGAGAAGGTTTTTATATACCTAAGGTATAGAAACCAATGGAATATGAAAGAACTAATAGTACACTGGATCGGTCAGCAAGATGACTAAATAGAATGCAATGGAATCACACAGAATGTTCAAGAAGATGATGGAGTGAACTATGATTAGGAATGGTGATGAGTCATCGGGTCAATGACTAGGAAGAGATGAGTAATCATAAGAAGAGAAATAATGTCCAGAACTCGTATGACTAAGCAAAAGAAAGAAATTGTAACACTGATGATTCATTTGAGATGTAGGATAGATGATCTGTTGAGGAAGAATTGAGATGCTGATTTTTGGATTCTGTTGATGGCATAAGTAAAGTATGCTTGTTTAATATACCTTTCTGGGGTTTCAAAGTTCAGATAGTTGGTCACAGCTTCCTACTCTTCTTCATCAGTGATATAATGCTTCATTGGCAGTGGTGTTGGCTTTTTTTCTTTCAAAAGATATGAAGCTTGAGTAGTTTGATAGGATAGATAGAGGTCAAGAGATCAATTGTTATTTTGATCAATCTTGACTGTTCATTGTTTCCAATCTATTTCAGGTTGTATGGCTTTGAACCAAGGCATTTCCAAAATGATGTGAAAGGTTACTTTCTGTGTAATAGTGTCAATCTGTATAAAGAGTATTGAAGAGAATTTGATCAGTCCTTGTTTGTTCAGGGAATAGTCTGCATTTCTGACATTAATGAGGTTTGGAAGTCATTTGACTGAGAGTTTGTGTTTCTTGACAAAGTCCCAGTCAATACAAGAGATATCTGCCCCACTGTCTATCAGGGCAGATGTGTTGATGGTTTTTAAGGTACTTCCTATATCAATGACTCAGATAGGAAGGGTCAAAGTGTGAGTATCATTCTTGGAAATAAATACAGGAGCACATGTAATTGGAGAGTCAGGCATCAACTTGAGCCTTCTATCTAAAAATACAGAGAGTCATCTTTGATGATTCTGGTGAGGAAAGCAGTATTGTCTTCATCTTTCACCTCTTTTATCTTTACTACTTTCACTTCTTTTCCTACTGCCTTCACCTTCCTTTCTTCTTTCTTCTTCACCAGTCCATGGTCTAGACAGTCCCTGACTATGTCAGGTTTTCTGCATCTAAAACAGAGTCCTTTTTTCATCCTCTTCTTGTATTCAAAGGGAGAGAGTTGAACAGTATTAACATCCATTGCATTTGGGTCTTGTATCTTTGGTGCAGCTGTATAGAGTTGTTGTGGAGGAGTGATGGGTTCTGGTTTGGGATATGATAGTTTGAGATCTGTTCCAATTATTGTGCAAGAGTTTGACCTTTTTGCACCATTTATCAAGTGTTGTTGGGACTGTCTTGGATTGGTAAACTTGTTGCATGAGATTAGGTTGGAGTCCTTCTGTGAAGAGCTTGCAGAGGACCATCTGATTGCTAAGTTCAGCTCATGTTCCCAGTGACTTGAAAGTGGTAACCATCAGTATTAGAAAGTGCAGTCTACAGTAAGTACAGGAATCTGCAGTGATCAAGGATTCCACAATATCAAAAGGTGAAATGATTAAATTGATGAAACAGAGGCTAGGAGGGAAGAAGCAATGACAAGGACTGAGTCAGGGATTATATGTCATTGAGGAAAGAAAATAGTGTCCTAGTTATGTGAGAATGTATGACCAATAGAAGTAAAAGAATAAGGTAATAATGATGAAGAGAATCAAACAAAGTATGGCCTGTTGACAATTTATAACAGATGATACTCTCTGTCTTAACAGACTTTATCCTCAGTAAGTAGCAGTTCATTACTGCTCCACTTTCATGTCTGCTTCCTAGCCTCTATAAAAAAGCTAGAGACCCACTAGACCTTTGAGACCATCCTTTTGACCTTTAACTGAGTCCAATACCCTTGATTTTTCAAGGAGAACTCTACTACTCTACAGTGAGACTTACTCTTGATCACTCAAGAAGACCTATCTGATGAAATGTCAGTTAAAATTTTTATTTAGTCATTTCATCTGTTATCATGGCTTCTTCCAATGTTATTACCTCTACCTCCTCTATCTCCTCCTCTATTGTCTCTTTTTCCAAGAGTACTACTGTTGTTTGTCCATTGGCTCCAGCAGAGACTGTTCAAGAAACTCACTTGTATTCCTCTACTACCTGCATATATGCACCCATATCTAAGAAGCTGGCTAAGAAATGCAGCTTTAATGATGCATCTTGCTCAACCTCTAGGGCTGAGACTTGCAGGCTATCTCCTATACCTGCTAAGATGAGTCAGGCAATGGTATCACTGGCCTGATTATTCAGAGAACCTTCTACCCTTGAATTGCATCATCAGGTGCCTGCAGAGTTGCCCAAGAGTGATTTGAGGGATCTAGCCAATCTTGATGGACTATGATATGAGGCTACCTACCAAACAGACCTTGTACACTCCTTCACTGGATATCAGGTCCAGATTATGCCCTGGGACCATAGTTCCTTGACAAGGGCAAGAAATAGCAAGAAGGTATCCCTTCTCTTTGTATTCTTTACTTAGAGAATAGACTGTTATACATTGCAACATTCTTCACAGCCCTCACTCTCCATCAACTTCAGACAGAAGAAGTCAATGTCAAGGTTGCTCTCTGCAACTTGCAAAAATACAAGCTGGCTCTGATGTTCCCACAGCATCAGATCAAGATTCCATAGAAGGATATCCAAAACTCCTCTTGGATGGTCTTTTCCTTCCAGATCTAGACTTGTGAAACTAGAGGACTCCATGCCATTAATGCACTAGCATATTGGGATGAGATCATAGGACAAGCCTATGAGACTGCAGGATGGTCATTCTCTACAATGTCCTATGAGAACCACCAATCTTTTATGGTGCATGATCAAGGCTAGGAGATCTTTCAAAGAGATCTCTTTCTACCTTCTTGAGCCAACATCTATCTGATCAAAAGTAAGTTGCCCAAGATTGTCTTTGAAAATGGCAACTGGCTTCCCAAGGCTGACAGAGGATGGTACTGCAGTGAACCTGTGGAAGAGTACAGTAAGAGAAAAAGGATGGATGTCAGAAAGTTCAATGAACTTTTTGACAAAAAGGCCAGGTCTGAGCTAAAGGAAGCTCAATCTGATCTCTGAAAGTGATCCAATTGCATTCAAAAGCTGATAAAAGAGACTGCAGGTACTAACATGGAGGATAATGTTTACTCCATGCTTGCTTCATCAGTAGACACTCTAGTTAGCAAATGCTAAGCTGAACTTCTTTCCTGAGCTGTTCACCTAGGAAAGAGAAGAGCTGCTAAAGAAGGTGAGCAGAATTGTTGTAATAGACAACAACAATTCTAGACTTATACCTTGCTCCTTACTTCCTTGATTTATGACCATTTACCATTTATAAGAATTTCTATAATAACTTGTTTTTTAACTGAGTGTTCCTTCTATTCTGATGGATGAGGAAAACTGTACTATACAAACACTTGTATCATCCCAGAAATCATTATTCAACTTTCTTAAAACATATTCCAAGAAACCATTTAAGGTTCTTGAGATCAACCAACCAAGAGACTCAATATCTCTTGAGACAAGTCTGATATTTTTCTAAAATTGGTCATGAGAACAGGAAGACCTCTTGCAGCTTTTTAGATAACTTCAGATTTCTAGAGATGACTTACATTTCACTGTGAGATTTTTCTCAGCCAAAGAAAAAAGGCCAAAAAATTTTATCAGTCTTGTAGCTGATCTTGTATTTTCCTTGCTCTTCTGCATCATCCTAATGTCAGAGATCATTAAAACAACTAGATCTATCATGATTTCAGATCATGAAGTGGATGTAGAATTCTTAAATATTGGTGAAACTCCAAATATGATGATCTCATATGCTGACAATATTTTATCCTTAGATCTCATCCATGGTTGCTATTTCAGTTCCAATTAATCTTGGAAATAGCTCCAACTGTCCCTCTTTTAAATGGTCCTTCTACATATTCCCTTTGGAGCTTTCAGCTTTGTGCTGTCTTATAATCACTTCTTATTTGGAGTTGGATTGATGGCACAAACACTTGGATTGATACAGATGATAAAATCAAGTGGATGATTGTTGACCAAGGTGTAACCAAAATAATTCTTGGCACCATTGATCCAATCTTTCATCACTATGTTACCTTTCACTATGATGATCCTACTGTCAATTCCTCAATTGCAAAAGCACTTTGGGAGAAATTGAGAATTACCTTTGGTATCTCAAACCTAAACAAGATTAATGATCTGTTTAGAGACATTACAAGGATAACTATTAATCCTGAATCAGCAGAAAATGATATTCATCATATATTGTTTCATTTTGATCTATCCTGTCAAACATTTTCTGATTCATACAAAGCCAAGTTTCTCTTGACACATTTACCAGCAGAAATGTATAACTTCTGCTCTGTAGTGAAACAAAACACTACACCTGCTAATTTTAATGTGGAGAATATTTCTTCACTTATTCTTGCAGAGACTTCCAATGTTTTATTGAGACACTTTGACAATGCTTGCTTGCAAGCAAACATAACTGTGGCTGATGATTCAGATCCAAGCTTTGGGTTTTCACCAGAACCAACCTTTAAGGAGTCAATTCTCAAAGAAACTAACTTCCTTTCAGGAAGATGAACAAAAGAAGCAATCTGGATATGAGTTCAGAAAAAGAAACAAAGGTAAAGGTAAGGCAAGAGCCATACCTATAATAGACAACACTCAAGGTTTATCCCATACATCTATTGATGATGGAGATGCTGCTAATATAACCTTGAATGAAGCACAAGAAGCATATTGGAGTGTGGACATTAGTCCTTGGCCAATTGCTGCTCCAGAACCAGTTGACCTTGTTACTGAGGCTAACCAAGAAGGTGTTGGTTTTAAAATGTGGGAAGAAGGAACCATAGATACATATACAGGTATAGTGGAAAATGTTTGCCCTTTCACACCACTTTCTCTTTTCGGTCCAACATGGTTACAGTTGGAACAGGAACTTCTCAGTACTCAAATAACATTAATTGAGAATCAATTGCAAGCTCTAGCAATTGAGATAAGACTTCACCAGAAGTCTTACCAGAACTTGGAGTTCTGAGACAACCAGAGTCAATGACTCTAAGACAAACTAAGGAAAGAGAAGGAAAGAAAAAGAGTAAAAGGACAGTTTTTACTCTTGAAGTTTTGATTTCCTCTATGGATCATTTTTCTCATTATGATACCATTTTTCCATCCATTCCTATTCCACATACTCAGACTGAAGCATTTCATGCTTCATTCCAACTGCATCTAATCTATGGTGTAGAGTATCCTATTGATTACTATGATAGAGAAATGCAATACCCCTCTCATGAAGGTATTGTTCCAAAAAGGAATAGAGCTTTATAAATGGACTTGGAACTCTTATATTTGCTTATACCTATCTTTGCCTTTCATATGATAAGTGCATTACAGTGGTTGTAAAGCACTCCTTGAATGAAAGAGAATCAATCACTATCTTTCTTAAACAAGAAAGAGATATTTACCATTTAACAAATGAGATAAAGATAGAGAGTGTATATAAACATTTCAAGAAAAGAGGTCTAACCACATGGATGATTGATTGCATCCAAAGTATATCATCATTTATAATATGTGCTGATATGACAGATGATGTTACATCAATACATATTGGGGTTCTGTACAAATGTAGATAAACTATCACCAACTATCCTTAAAACAAGTATCAAGGAATATGTGATTTTAGGTGTGCAGTTTCTCACTGAACAAACACACTCTTTATATTCTTTGGCACTTTGAACTGAGATTGATTTCTTGAAACACCATAGTTTTATTTATGAGATTTTAAATCCAGTATCTGGAACAAAAGAGGATGTGAGAAGATATAGACACTATCTCTCTTCTACTAGGACACCTCTTTAAAGTTCTAGTTGTGGCCTGTCATTCTGATACCCATGACTAACCTTACTGCAACAGTTATAGTCAAAACCACTTGGTGTATGAAACACACAATGCTCTAGTAATCACTAGTGGATTATGACTATTTACCTCTTGTATGGCTTTGAAAGCCTTGTCAGACTTGATATCAAACATTTGGGTAACCTTCCAAAATATCCTTTGCTACACTCTTTCTCCACCAATGAAAGAGACCTTGTACACTTTGTATATCCAAAAAAGAGGATATCTATACTTGCACTCTCTGAAGGAACACATGCACTTGCATCTGGAAAGATCAAGTGCTCAAGCAAGCAAATGCTCTTCTTTCCTGCATCTGGAGTTTACTTATACTTCAGACATGTCAATCAATTCACTGGAATAGTTTACCTCATTCTAGAGCACCTCCATATGCATTGTTGACGAGATGATAGGATTTAAGACAACAGGAAAATCTTTCCTTGACTCCATATTGTCCAATAAAATCAGTATTGGACTATCATCATCAAGAGCACCCTTATAGGTTTTGAAGATGGGCCTCCTTGCCCACTACCAGCTCCATGTCCCAAGACCCATTAGTTATGGTCAATGAGCATGAGACATAACTACTTATACTGGTGAACTGGCATGCAACTCTTACTTCTTACATGAGAGTTTGGTTGTACTTTTGCTGGTCACTTGGACTTCCATTGTGCACTATTCCATAATGTTTGGAATGAGAGAGGATTTATTGGAGAATTGAGAGCACAAAATACCAGCAAATGCTTTGTGACATTTCTCACATTGTCCTCACATTTTCCTCACTTTACACACTCAGTCACTTCCTTTCTATCTCAACTGTCTGATCCACAGTTGATGACAAGACAACCATGTACAGAACAGAGTAAGCATAACCTCCAGATCTGCTATGTCACTACCTGTCCTCTGGAAAGGCTTGACCTTCTATCATCCATTCCAAAGATAACAGATAGAGTATCTGAGAACCACTTTATACACTCCTGTGGTTGCATTTGGTGTTGCCTCCACATTCTTTTCTCTAATTAGCCTGACATTCTGTCACTCAAGAAAGAGTACTTTAAAACATATAAGAACAAACCTATAAGAGATAAAAGTACTCAAACCCAGGTATGTCACTCTGATAATCACTTTCTCCCATACAGTTCCAGAAGTCAAGATAATAAATCTGCCTATCTTTAATGGATGAATAGTCATCTTTATCTCTTTGACTTTGTATTCTCCTCTAATTCAGACCTATCTTGGTTTAATCCAAGAGATCTGTCCAATACTTTGTGGAATTGCCATTTAATTATGGTACCCTCCTAACTTGAGAGACATGGTAAACTCCACATTTACTGTTCTTGTCTAATGGAATCTGCCTCTCTCAAATGAGAAGGACAAACAGACCATTAAGAAATCAAAGAGAACTAAAAAGGCATTTGGTCTGATCTCTTTTCAGGAGGAGATATGCTTCAGTCATAAAATTGCTAGATGTTCTAACTGGAACATCTGTTCTGAGACATAATCCTAAAGAACTTACAATTAGGAGATTATAAAAAACCATTCATGGTTTTCTATATCAAACTATGATTAACAAGAAAATTCACTCTTCATTACTAGTTAACCTGTCATTTGAAACAGAGACTTTAAACAATGAAGAAGAAGTGTCTATAGAACACTTTAGGCCAGAAATAACAGGTCTATTTGGCTGAGTCTTTTTAAGAGTAGCTTGGGAATGCTACACATGAAGTTCTAAGCTGTTCTTCAAATCAAAACAGCTTCTACTCCTTTCATAATTGAAAGAGAATAAATCCTTTTGTAATTGAAAGAGAAATTCACCCTTTAATATCAAAGAAGAAATAAGTCTTTCTTCATTGAAAGAGAAAATTTTCCTTCTGACTTCAACTGAAGGAGAACCATGCCTTTCCTCAAGAAAGAGACCCACTACTATCTTTCCCATTGGAGGTAAATTCTTTACAAATCAGATGATGTTACTTTCTGTTTCAGGTCTTCATATTTTTGTGACACCATCAACATAAGATTTAGGTAGTACATTAATCTTTTAAGATGAGTTTTTTTTTCATCTTTCATCTTTACTGATGAAACCTTATTCCATAAAAAAGGAGCCATTCCTCCCCATGAACAGAAGTTCATAAGACTACTCACTTTGTGAATGGAATATCATCATCTATAATCATAAGAGACTTGCCTTGGCTTATTCAAGAGATATAAATGAATTCTCCTATCTCTATTAAGCTCAATAGAGGACATTAATATGTCTATCATATGTCTAGAGTTTAGAAATGGACTGACAATTATCACATTAATGATTCTTCATCAAATATCATGACTTTGATAACATGATTGGAATTATAATCAGTATTGCTAATGTGTATACACAGCAAAGTTTCACCTCATTCTAAATGAGAGATTTATGAGCAACACAGATGATTTAATTCCTGCATATATGTTTACTCTGTCAGAAATCACTTATGTGATAAGACTTATACAATTAATCTTCAGATAATTGGATTGACATTTAATCACCCATAACATTTGGTCTGACAAAATGATGTCCATTTTTTTGAAGTCTAATTCTGACTAATGACAAAAAAAAATCATCAGGAACTAACTGATCAAAAATTTGATAAATGGAATGTTGAGACAACTAACATCTAAGGTCATAACAAAACTAATAACTCTGTTATCTCAAAAAACAGAGACAAATATGATCACTACCCTGATGTATAAGACTCAACAAGTGACTGTTGAACAACAGTTCATAGATATTAACAGTGTTAAGAACACATAACATCTTCTGGTTCTTACAAAGACATGAATTAATCCTTTACATTGTTCCAAATATTCACAGTGAGGAGGAGTGTTGGAATTGTCAGTATTCATCTTATCTTATCTTATCTGACATTCCATATCAGTCATAATCAATGATCTTATCTTGATCATATGCATGGTCATCATACTTACTATTCAGATATTCTATTATCCATGACTGTCAATGTATAACAAAATGAATCACTGATTTATAATCATATTAGTCATTTGACATTACACACTAACTGATGCTCCACTACCATGTTTTGCCATTAGTTGATACTTATAGCATATTAATCAGCTTCTTATCACCTTCATTACTACTAATGGTTGATAAGTGCTTTATACACTATTGACTACTATTGTTCTTTCTTTATAGAACTCTTACATACAAGTACAAACAAGCTGCTTGCATATAAGATGGAGCTCCTAGTAGTCACTTCAAGGGGAGATAAAGCTATTTCATACATATGCTTTACCTGAAGCACCTTAACACATTCCCCTCTACTATCTGCTTTATATCTAATACTCAGGGTTTATCTCTCATACTGAGATTATCTATCTACTGAGGTCACACCCCCTTCTTTCTCATATCAGGGTCACTTTCTACCAGTAGATTAGTACTTGGATTGTACTACTTTGCCACTTGACTATTCAGCTATCAATGTCCTCCCTCCTAGTGAGTATTCCTACTAGAGATTTGACTTACTCCTATGCTGTGCTTTTGAAGTCATCCTTCAAAAAGGAGAGTAGGCAACAGAGTTGACATCAAATGTATGTCTCTGAAGTGGACCTGTCACAGTCTTCTCAGTAGTGACATTCCAAATTCTAATTGTCCCATCATCTGAGCCAGAGACAATGTGCCTGCCATCAGGAGAGTAGATAACAAACTTGACATAATTTGTATACCCCTGGAATGGACCTGTCACAGTTATCCTAGTGTTTGTATTCCAAACTCTGATGGTCTCATCATCAGAGTCAGAGACAATGTACTGCCATCAGGAGAATAGACAACAGAATTAATGGCATTTGTATGTCCCTGGAATGGACCTGCTACATTCCTTCCAGTGATTGCATCCCAAACTCTAATGGTATTGTCCAAAAGGCCAGAGACAATGTACTTGTCATCAGGGGAAAAGGCAATAGAGTTGACATAGGATATATCCTCTGAGAATGGATCTCTCACACTCTCTCCAGTAATTATATCCCATATTCTAATTGTGTCATCTCAAGAGCCAGAGACAATGTATCTGCTATCAGAAGAGTAGGCAATAGATTGTACCCATTCTTTATACCTCTGAAACAGACCTGTCATACTCTCTCCAGTGGTTGTATTCCAAACTCTGATAGTCTTGTTATTAGAGCCAGAAATGATATACCTGCCATCTGGAAAATAAGCAACAGAATTGACATCATTTGTATATCCCTAGAATAGACCTATTGCACTCTCCCTAGTGCTTGCATTCCATACTCTAATGGTATGATCATCAGAGCTAGAGACAATATATCTGCCATCAGGTGAATATACAATAGATCTGACTACATATATATGCCCAGGCCCATGAAATGGACCAGCCACAATCTTCCTAGTGGCTGCATCTCAAACTCTAACAGTATTGTCCCAAGAGCCAGAGACAATGTATCTGCCATCAGGGGAGTAGACAATAGAGCTGACATAAGATTTGTGTCCTAAGAGTGGACCTGCCATGGTCTTCCTAGTGATTATATTCCAAACTCTAATAGTCATGTCATAACAGCCAGAGACAATGTGCCTTCCATCAGAAGAATAGGCAACAGAGTTGACACTATCTGTATGTCTCTGGAATGGACCTGCCACAGTTTTTCCAGTGATTACATCCCAGATTCTAATAGTCTTATCATTAGAGCCAGATATAATATACCTGCCATTGGGAGAGTAGGCAATAGAGTTGACATAATTTGTATTCCCTTGAAATGGATCTCCCACACTCTCACTAGTGGTAGCATTCCAAACTCTAATGGTCTTGTCATGAGAACCAGAGGCAATGTACCCTGCCATCAGGAGAGTAGACAACAGAGTTGACATCATCTGTATGTCCCTGGAATGGACCAGCTACAGTCTTCCTGGTGATTACATCCCAAACTCTGATAGTGCAGTCCCTTGAACCAGAGACAATGTATCTGTTATCAGGAGAATAAGCAACAGAGTTGACACAATCTGTATGCCCTTGAAGTAGATCTCCCACACTCTCTCCATTAGTTGCATTCCAAATTCTAATGTTCTGTCTGAAGAGCCAGAGATAATATACTTGCCATCATGGGAGTAGGCAACAGACATAACAAGACCAGTGTTTCCTTTCATTTCATTGTGTATTACTTGTCAGATGACTGAATTTATAGATGCATTAGAGACAACCTTATGGAGCTGGTCAACCTAGAGCTTCTTCAATGAAGAGTTGGATGGAGTCTTAGTCATGGCTAACAGATACAAATGAGGAGTAGATGCTTGAAGGATGGTGGAAGACATGTGAATAAATTTGGATGCTTCCAATGCTAATATGCCAATCTCATGATCCTAGTAATCATCTTTATTAGTATTCCCAATATATTATGGTAATTCAATTAACCTTGGCATAACTATATAAGACATTACAAGCTTCTATGGCAGATGTGATAATATAGGCTGTGGAGTAGGAGAGAAGACTGATTGCTTCAAGCCAGTAGGGGAAGAACTTCTTGAAGAAGCAGGTTATTTCATCCAATAGTTCTGGTGTGTAAGTAGTATGTTTTAGATAGGCCATCTAGTTTCTGCAAGCATAAGACAGGTGAGAGGAGATGGCCTTCTTCACTAGACCATCTAGATCAGGGACATTGGCATTACAGAGTCAGGAGTCCTTGAGAGCACAGATGTTGAATCAGAGATGAGCTTGCATGTAAGCCAGCAATGCTGATCCAAGAGACAGATAGCAGGACAGTGTCAACATGGAAGGTCAAACTGTGAGCCTTGCTGAGTAAGAAGTCACAAAAGGATGGATGAAGGAGGCAGATTGGCTCATTGTCATTGACCACTCCTTCCAGCAACAATCCCATGAGTTTGAGGATCTGTCTATATCTCTATCTGAGCTGAAAAGGGCAGACAAGAAAGCAAGCAAAAATGGTTCATGGAGCACAAGAATGATGTCCATCATGTGCTGGAAGGATCACCATGTGTCATGAGATTGAAAATATTGTCCTAGAATAGTTTTGTACAACTCATACAGAACAGGAATGATGTTGTCCCCATGCAAAAGTAAATTGAATTGCTTGTATGGGTTAGCTCCATCTTCTTGAATGAAGTTACAAGCAGTACTAAGCAGCCTACTGAAATAGATGTTTCAAACAATCCACAAGTTTATGACACCACTTTCTGTCATGTGAAGACATGCTTGCATTTGGAATCACTATCAATGGAATGTTGTATGAACTTGTCAATATTCTTGTCAACAATATCCATGTGAATTCAGCCCATTTCTTTGTGGACCAGGTGTAAGCTAGTTAGAAGTTCAGTCAGAATGTCATTCTCTAGATGGGCTGTGATCAGAAAACAAAGATTCTTCAGTAGTGCATTATTAGCAATTTGTGTGAAGAGCACATCTAGAAGTTCCTTACAACTGACTCAATCACCACTCTCATCAATAGCATCAATGATTGCCACCAGTTGGCACCTAACATGGTAAAAACCCTTGCTTGGTTCAACAATGAGTCACTCCAGTTGCCTCTTTAATGATGTCAATACACATATCATGTAATGCTCAATTGTTCTCCACTATCTTCCACAACACTGACTTGTAATATGGGCTGTGGTCACAAAGATCCCACACAATTGTGCTGAATAAGTTTTGTGGATTTTGCCTCCCAATATCAGCACTGGAGAAGCAATATGACAAAACAAGCCTCTTTCACTTGTTATACAGTCCAGTGATTGAATGAGCTATTGAGGACTTGCCTGAACTGGCAACCCCAGTGAGGAAGCGCACCTACAGTGCACCTTTCATGGTATCATTCAGAACATCATAAATTTCCTTGAGGAGAGAGACCTGAGTGTCAGGTAGGCATCCCTTTCTAGATACATATCTCACCTGGGCATATGGCATCTCATTCAGGGCAACCAATTCTGCTGCATTGCCCTATGAGTATCTTGTCCATGATCAAACAACACCCACACATAGTGATATTCTATACCATGTCCACTATGTGGAAGATCATGATTTCTGTCTGAAGCACAATATCTTGCAAGAATGTAGTTTTGAGTTCACACAACTTATCCTCATAGGCTGCAATCTTCAGATCAATATTAGAGTCTAGGTTTTTCACAGTATGGATCCCTAGACAGAGGTTAGCATTGATCATGGACATTACAAAGCCTGCAACAACTGGCACAGGCTATTTGGCTTGCTGTAGTTGGAGATAAAGTAGCTACACTCTGTCACTTGTTGGAGCAAAAGTCTGATAAGCTTTTCATGTTTCTTGACCTTTTCCTTCAAGGGTTTGGCATCCTGAGTAAAATTAAAGACATCCTGCATTGTGGGCAATTCCTGCTGATACTGATACAAAGCCATCCAAGTGTGTTCAAGAGAGCCATGAAATTGAGAGAGTTGTTGCAAACTGCAATGAGGACATGTAAGTCATCCATTCAACATTGATGCTACCTGGCTAATGTTTGTTGGAAAGATTGACCATAAGAGTGTGCAAGTTGGGGTGGGTCTTGTTGTGCTTTGTATCAAGCATCTTTTTAACTCATTTTTTGCAGTAATGTCTCAATGGAAGAAGCCATCAATGTGAATATGGATACATTGTCTAATGGAGATTCATATGTATGGTGTCAGTCCTATCATATGTTCTATCCTTACTTTTGACTATACTACCAGAGTGGAACCAGGCACAAATCATGCAGATCCCAAGGAGAAAGCTAAGCAAAAGGCTGTGGACACAGACTTTGAACTCTTTAACAAGGCTGATTTAATTAGTACCAACTTGTAGTACATGATACAGTGAGCTCAAAAACCCTTTCAATACTAACCCTGATAGCAGTGTGCGAAGCACACTGCCAAACACTGTGAGAATCTTGCTTACCTTTGGTGGAGTTATAAATAGTACTTACTCTTGGCTACAAAATTGTCCCTTAGGTCATGTGATTTGGTTCACACAC
>JBBPMY010000481.1:0-15415 GCA_038090615.1 Phylloporus gajari
TTCCTTCGATCTCTCACGGCCACGGACACTCGCACTCGCACTCCCTCTCGACCTCGCATGTGCACCCGCACGCGACCGGGTTTGGATCGAGCACCTCATTGTCGTCTGAACCGGAGTCTCGCGCGTCGAGCGTGACGAGCGATGGGACAGGCGGTGGAAGTGGAAGCGATGGTGAAGTCTCCCGACCCTCGTTCAAGCGGTATGCATCACAGACGCTGGGACCGCCGACTTCGAAGCGGGCCTTGGTCGAGCGGGGTGGGGAGAAGGGCGGGATCGACAAGGGGAGAGAACGGGTGGAAGAGAAGGGCAAACGGGAGGTGGACGAGATGGAGGGCGTGGAGGGGTCGCCTGGGTCGAGACCGATTGCTGCGCTACCAGAGCGGGCGAAGCGGGTCTAGATGCGTTCTACTCTTTCTTCTTCTTTATGGGCAGGTACTCTCTTTCGTTGCGTTGCGTTGATCTTTTTTGTCGCAATGCACAAGACTGTTTTTTCGTTTTGAAACTTGCAATTTTGGTTATCGTTGTTGGCTATTACTTTTTGGTTATTGTGTCATTACCCCCGTGCATCAAAACGAGTATGCATTCAAATCAAGGACATTACACAAAATACGAGTGGGGTAGGCCTATCAGCTTCCACGTTCCTACCTCGAAGATCGGTAGTCGTTCGGAAGGAGTGGAGACATAAATTATAATCACGCCCTATCATTTATTCCCAGACGCTCTTGAACGCCTGGATGCTTCTGGTATCGTCTGTGTTACGCGCATGAGTCAGGTTTGGTAAAATCGGACCGCACAGTTGATTTGAAATTCTAAGCGGGAATTGGCTTGAGATCAACATTGGACCAGTGAAGCATGGATTCCGCCCGATAGTCAGTCATTGGAAACCCTCATGCACGGCTAGTGTTGGATTAAGGGTTCTTGAAAAGAATGTTGGCTAGGCCTGAGGTCAACGGTCAACTTGGTACGATAGAACATCTCACCGCATGCTACTAGACCCTGTCGGAGCTCCGATGCCAGTTTAGAGCCCTTTGAGACTGGACGATCACGGTAAGCAAGTCTCGTAGGCCGAAGACAATAGCTCAGCTAGCGCACAGGTACTAGAAACGATGCTCCGCAACCATCACTGTGACTACCAACCTCGTTTGATCGAATGGAGAATAATGTTGATCAGCGAAGTGGGAGCCACAGCTTTGAATCCAGAACGGAACTCCCCTTGGCCCTAGTATCCGATTGCTGTGGAACTAAGGCGGTTCGATAGGGTTGCGCCCATACTTATAGTAGGTACCCCCTCACTCGGACCAGCCAGCTCAACCACCCTGATTGCCAAATGAACTTTGTTCCACTCTTCGCCGCTTACGACCCCGCGCTGAATTATGCTGTTACCCATGTATTCTTTCCCGTCAAGATTCCCAGAAGAAGCGACTATACCGCCCAGAAAGACCTCTCACTCCTTCGCGCGGTCACTACTGCCGCCCGCGCTTATACCCCCCACATCGATGACACTCTCAAACCTCGATGGAATTCCATTGTAAAGATGCTAGATAATCTGCAAGCCTCTGTGCAGCCCGAGCGTCTGGAGAAAGGCGACGTCACGTCTCAGCTGGGCGCCATGCAGTCGGGAGGTACGCCATACTGTTTCCTATAAGCGCCTTTCTCAACATTCGTAGACGTGCTCGCATTTCACATCAGAGCCCAGCGTGCTGGAGTTTTATTCAGAAAGCAGGAGAACGGTATACTGTACGAGTCGTTCGAGACGTCTCTTAGCAGTGAAGTTGTGGAAAAGGCGCGAGGAAGCATCCCATACTCCTTTGCTGGGCTTGCCATCGAGATACCTAACCAAGTGTTTGAAGATGTTCATTTCCAAGCCGAGCTCGCCAATTTCCTTTCCCTCCCAAGCAAAGTCGATTCAGGTCCCCCAAAGGTCCCAGCTGGTCAGCCAGAGTACATCACTGCGTTACTCACCGGAATCTTGCGAAGTGTTGGCCACATTGTCGAGGGTTCTCGTGTTCTCAAGCACGTCCGTGATGATATCGTTACCAGTATCAATCCCGCACTTCTTATACCTCCCGGAGAAAGATGGCGACGGTCATCACTCTGGCTTTTGACAAGAGTCTCGATCCAGACATCCCTCGATCGCTCCTCTTCTGGATGGCCTGCTTCCTACAAAGCATTCATGTTATTCTTCATTTGCAGCCTCGCAATGGATGCGCATAGCGCCAATGTTTCTGGCGACCTGTTGTTTTTGATGTTGGCCAAGATTCTCCGACGCTTGTCCAAACTCGGCTCATCTGCGCCTAGCTGGTTGTCCGACATGGCATTAGATGTGTGTCGTCGTCTTCAGGATACCCTCGACGTCATAGGGACGGAGTTACAAACTGCAAAATCCCCATCACCACATTGGGATCCCTCCGAACTCGATCTCATTGGGGATACTCAGCTCTCGCTCCCAAAAATTGACGAGTACATTCGCAGAACTCTTGCGAATCAAGGAGACACACCCCCTGTTACCCTCTTTCAGCCCAAAGAGTATCAACGTGGCTCTCTTCAAGATTTCCTCTCTTCGGACTTTTTCCACCTGGCATATAGCGCAGATCCTTACGTGGCCCTATACGATGTGGAGAGATCAGTGGAACAGGAGATTGACCAATGGGTTATTCACGTCACAAATGTAGAGGAGGCATGCATAGGACTTGGGACATTGATGGATACATATCTATTGAAGGCAACAAATCCGTACTCGGACGATCCAGAGTTGTGCTCCATTATGGTCTTGACATGGATGGAACTGTGGGTTGCGCTCGACAAGTTGGCTGTCGCGGAGATTCC
Source organism: Phylloporus gajari (assembly GCA_038090615.1). Classification (NCBI taxonomy): domain Eukaryota; kingdom Fungi; phylum Basidiomycota; class Agaricomycetes; order Boletales; family Boletaceae; genus Phylloporus; species Phylloporus gajari. The sequence continues at coordinate 2,827 of JBBPMY010000481.1, forward strand.
CATGCTCGCTGAATATTCTCCCGAAATCTCGATACAGTTACTCGAATCGCTATTCCTTCGCGATACGACGAACCTCCATCGCCTATCCCGTGTGTACCAATATCTTTCTACTCGTCACTCCAAATCACACAATGGGCTATCGGTGCTATCGCATGAATTCACGGAGGAGAGCCTCCCTGCCCGTTATTACGACAGCTTCCCTGATCTGCAGGCACTCTGGAATCCCATCGAGATGGACATGCCCTGGAGGTTGACGCTCCCCATTCGCAGCGATAGCTTGCAACAGGAGGGTCAATACAATAGGCATCAGCACCTACATGAGGACGAACATGGGAAATCAATAAAACATGTTCCGCTGTTGCAGTCCAAGATTATTATATTTGAGCTGCAATGTCCTGTTCCTATTCGCATTTGGCGCTCCGTCGTGGCACATTTACTATGTCGATTTGACCGTGAAAGAGTCAAATCATCCATCATCTTTTCCTTGAAGGAGAGCATTTCCTTTCCAAAACTGCGACCCTATTCTACCGAGAATTGGTTCGACGCATGCACGCATTTTCAACTCGCCTACTCTCACTTAGAAGGCCCCAAGTCTCGCGATGGTCTAGGGCTTTGTTACGCTTTCGAAGACCTTCCCTATGATATCTACGACCTGTGCAAGCGTGGCGATTGTATATCACTACTCACTGGATATGACATGTTTTGTGAGGATGAAGGTCGCGGATACATCCAACGAGTTCCTCGCACTTCCAATGGCGTCTTGTCGGAACAATTTCGTTGTCCTGTGGATTTACCTCTTGACGAGTTCATTGCTTTTGGGCACTTGCGTTGCGGTGGTTCCCTTCAATGGGTCAACATCCTGCGGGAGTTGCGAGGTAGAACTCTCAACTTCCGATCTGATAAAGTTTATCTCTTGCTGGCTCAGGCGACGTCTCAAGTTGGCCCGCTTGATATGAACACGGGCGAATGGATATGGCACCAGGAGCTCCAAAACCAGTCTTTCTGCAAAACGTTACTTGATGAACTGGAAAGCTTATTCTTGGATGTCAGCGCTGGCTCGTTGGACGAAGTAGCGATGCGTACAATTTCATTGCTACTTACTCGGGTGCTTGCATCAAGTCCCTATGAAAGAATCTCGGAACGGGTACTTCAGCTTCTTCGGGATGTACGCAGGAAGACGTTCGAGTGGGTTCAGGAGCTTGCATACAATCTGGCTAAGGCACCTACAAACGAAAAACGGTACCAGCGTCTACACTATATGGCTGCTACATGTCGGAGCACATTCAACACAAGGGCCGGTTTGCTGCACAAGGTCATCTATTCTGCGGCAGACGTGCATGCCTTATTGTCCTGTTCTTTCTTTTTGCAGGCAACCCAGCTGCCCAGCTCCCAACGTCCTTGGTGGGGTAAAAGGTCCTATATGATGTTCAATATGCATGATAAAGCACTCGATTACTCAGGACTTCTCTATCAGCACAATCGCCGGCTCTCTGTTGCTCTCGAACGGTTGTCGAGGGATGTTGTCCTTCTGGATGTCTCAGATCGCGGTATCGACCTTGCATTACGCGACATTTGGCCCGGATATCGACCAGGCGTACGAAGATGGGCCCCAAAGGAACACCCAAACTCCTGTTGGCTGGTGTCAACAACAGCTGTCATAGCCCCGAATGGGCGCCCACAAGTTAACTTGCTCGACGGGTCGATCCTTGTTGACGGTCGGCCACTCGGAGGATTGCCGAAAGTGATTCAAGACCATCCATCGTACAAGCGACTCTTTCATGGAGTGTGTCTCCATGCCAAAATCCACATAACTAACTAACTTTTTTTTTTGATAGAAAACTCCCCTTTCTGTTCCTTCCGATCTCCCTGGGATGGAATTCGCAACCCTGTCAACGGTCTCGGGTCATCGTGTAAGTCATCTGGATCTATAAAATCTGGTCAGAAACTAAACTGGACACAGGTCCATTTTTCACTTCGTGTTAACCATCTTGTGATTCAAGCTCAGCGTGGAGACGCCATTGATGTCTTAGAGCTTGTTCTCCCTAAAATATTAGAGGGGTGTGTTCCGACCTCCCTCCTTAAAGGGCATGTTCATTGGTTGAATCGATCCACATCTGTCATTGAGATACGTCCTCTCGGAAGTGCTTGGGAGGTGTCTGATGGAAACTGGAAGATTCGAAAACATACAGATGGAAAATATCGCATTTACAAAGATCACGAGGCTCTTGTGGGCTTGCAGAGCGATACTTGGACCATGGTCTCTCGTCTTCTTGCATGCTTTGATCTCCCAGAAAACCTTATAGTCACCATGTCCACCGTTGATCCCTCGCAGATGCCCTTGCTGTCTGTTGCATTACCATGCCATGGCTTGTCCTTCTTTGTCAATGACAATGGAGACCTGGAGTCAGATGATTTCAGTGGGATGATTTATGACAAGAGTCAAGAGATCGGAACCTTGTTTGGTTTAGAGAAGCGGCTTGTTCTCAGGTCGAAGCTCGAGGGTCTAGACTCAGAAAAAATTTCCTCAAGAGATGTCCTTGTGCCACTTCCTCCTGAAATCCTCAAAGAGAAAAAGTCTCTCCCTCCAGTTACTTATTATGTCTACAAAGTGGACAATGAACTAGGTTGCTTGATGGGGGATTCAAGCTTGGAGAGCAAGCACCTTCTGGCCTATTTGCATGCGAAGACCAGCATAGACTGGATGCCTGATCCATTCACAGGCAGGACAGGTGTCCAGGAGGCACTGTCCATCTTACTGTCATCTGGGTATCAGTCTCTGGTGACATCACCTACAAGCTGGATCAATTATGACTATTGGTCTGTGGCTCACACAGTCAATCTTCCACATGCCCAACACTATGAACGGAGATATCGGTCTCTAGATCTTAAAAGAACTGCAAGTAAGAAGCGAGCTGGCTATCTATTTCTCTCAGATGTGGCTGTTCCACCCCTAGGCTTGCTGGATCAGACTTGTTTGTCAGAGTTCTATGCCAATCTCCCAGACATGCATCTTGAAGATACTGTGCATAATGCAGCATCTATGATTAACTACTGTTGGAAGAACAACTGCAAATCTGTCATGACTGGCATGTCTGACTGGGCAGCAGTGTGGGATGGTGTTATGAGTGAAAGTGCCAAACATTCCATACCATCACAGTTCAAGCAGATACCTGAATGGGATCCTAGCCTTCCACAGGCACTATTGGCCTTGCAAAGTCATATTCTTCAGGGACACAATACCACCCAGCAGCAATTTCAGTTGCTATTTCAACTTCCCATCTTGGCATATTGCTCATCACACCCTCAGACTGCATTTCTCTCTCTGTTCCTTGCATTCACAAGGAAAAGGGAAATTCCTCATACTAGCTACAATCTCTTGGATGGATATTGCCCCACTGTACAGGCAATACAGCATTATATCAAGTATGCAAGCTCAATAGTTGTTGGCCACCTGCTCAGTGCTTGGCCATTTGATGGTGTTCCCTCAAACACTGATGATGATGGAGGCATGCAATATTTGACCCCTGCTATACAAGCATTTTTTTCCAGCTGTTATCACAACCTGCAACTCAAGGAGGACCTTATGCATGTTTTCATGTCTGACTTTCAACCAACTCCTAAATTTCCAGTTTCTCTTCCTTTCTTGCAATACACACTTTGTCAATCCTCTGACACACATCTTCATATGTCACAGGCTGTTCGAAGTCATCACTCTGAACCCAACCCAACACCAGCCCTTTGGCCTACACCATCTTGGTGGGTCACACTGGACAAGCTACTTTCCACACGAGCTCCTCCAATGCCACCAAATTTTGCCAAATTTACACCCCATCATTCAGATAGAAATGTCATGTGCTCAAATCATCATTTACCTGCTTTTGATCAACTCTTCCCTTTGACTCAGCACAACAATGGTCATCACCCATTTCAAAAGCAGTATATCACTGATCTTCATTTGAGTGCACAATATGTCAGAGAGGAGCATGAAGCAATTCACAGGACAATAAATGGATATCCAGTCAACAAACTGAAGGACCACTTGGTACAATGCTCAGGCAAGGCTAGGGATGCTTTGTGTGCTCTCAAGCAGTGTTTTTCCCCTAAAAAAGAACCACTAGAGCAGGCACTCGCTCAGGGTGGGCAATGGCCACACATCACAGCACGCTCCCTATTACAATGCCTTGGATCTGCTTCATTGATCAAACTCTCAGAGAGCTGGAAAAAATATCTAGTACAATTTGCTTTACTTCTATTGGAATGTCAGCGTACCCGAAGATTACTTCGATTCGCCTTGGAAGGCCGCAAAGAGGAGTATTTGAAGGAATTAGAAAACGAAGGGTGTGATGGATGGAAAGCTATGGAATGCCCTGATTGGTTGTTAGTTCAGGTTGGTCTCCCAATCTCAAGTAAGGAGATTCACTGAATCATCTTAGTTACAAGGCGGTTTCCTCATTCGCCGTGTGCAAGCCAATATTGCAAGGGAGATGATATCTCCACAATCCAGAAATAACACCGTAATGCAGGTCAACATGGGGGAAGGGAAGTCGTCTGTGATCATTCCCATTGTGGCTGCGATTCTTGCAGATGGCCACCGGCTTGTCCGTGTCGTGGTCTCAAAACCACTGATGACCCAGATGCATTACCTCCTAGTGCATTGTCTTGGCGGGCTTGCTAACAGATGAATACACCAACTTCCCATATCTCGCTCAGGTCTTCCTTGGCGGCTGAATGTTGGGTCCATGCGTCAATGGATGGAAGAGCGTTATATTTTACTTGTCCAGCCTGAGGACATTTCGTCGTTGAAGTTGATGAGCGTGGAAGCGCAGCTGGAGAGACCTAGGCTCACAACGCTACAGCCATTGCAGCTTCAAAAACTGGTCCACAAATGTGATGTAGTGGCCTTCAAGCCACTCAAACTTGTGAGTATACCATTTACAACATTTGATATAGCTGACGGTTGGATGGCAGCTAAAAGACAGTTATGTTTTTCAAGTGCTACAAGGTCTTGCTCGGTCTCTGAAGCCTTGGACCACAGAGCAAGGTATCACTAACGTTGTGTGGCAGAAGGAGGAATCTGCTTTGCTGCTAGAGCTTCAGAAGTGGCTTTATTCTCATGCTCGTGATATTCTTGATGAGAGCGATGACATCCTTCACGCACGACATCAATTAATTTACACTATAGGCCATGAACAGCATGTAGAAGGTTACCCTGACCGATGGATGGTCATTCAGCAGGTCTTGCAGCTGGTCCAACGTCATGCCTATTCCCTTTCACAGGATCTCCCAGACTCCGTGGAATATTCAAGCCGCCAGCCCGGTTCATTTCCGCATTTTCGCATTTCACGAACCTCTGATGCTGGTCGATGGTTGATCTCGCTGTTGGTTGACGATGTGATGGCTGGACATCTTCCCACTTTTGACTTCCGGCGTACGAGCCGGGCACAACAGAATGCAATACGTACTTTCATATCTCCCGAAAATATCCAATTCGACAAGGCAAAGGAAGTGGAGGAGTATGCCAAGCAATCTCATCAAAGCAATCTCTGGAGCGGGCTACTACTTCTTCGGGGTCTCTTTACGTCCAATATCCTCTTGTATGCTCTTGCAGAGCGAAGGTGGCGTGTAGATTATGGTCTTCACCCCAAACCCAAGGAACACCTCTGGTGGCATACTAAGCACACTAATCTGGCCGTCCCATACCTTGCTAAAGACCATCCAGTACCCAACACCCAGTTCGGCCAACCAGACATTGTTATTATCCTCACATGCTTATCCTACTATTATAGTGGTCTCACCGAGGAACAGCTCAAAATTGCATTTCACATACTTCTTGACCGGGACGACCCAGGTGTGGAGTACGCACTCTGGGTTAAAGGCATGGACTCGATAACTCTGTTACCCAACTCTCTTCGGAAAATCACGGAGTTCAACCTTGAGTCATCGGAGCAGTGGGACAACTATTTGTTCCCAGCTTTCTCTTGCAATAAGGCTACCATTGATTTTTACTTATCTCATGTTGTCTTCCCAAGGGAAGCAAAAGAATATCCTCGAAAGCTTGCCACCTCCAGTTGGGACTTAGCAGAGGAACGGGTGCACCCAGTCACTGGTAAGTGAGCAAAGCTTCTCCCATGGAGCTTCTGACTTTGTTCGCTGATCGAACATCAGGATTTTCTGGAACTAATGACACACAGTATCTACTACCAATGTCTATTAAGCAACATAGGCTCGAGCATCAGGAGGGAGCAAGCGCGAGGATTCTCTCATATCTTCTCCAGCCCGAAAATGATGCCTATATGTTGATCCCTCGCGAGAATGACAAGCCAGTCAAGACAATCGACTTGCTCAAAATTATCACTGCTCAACAGCCCCAAATTCGTGTTCTCCTGGACGTCGGAGCACAGATCCTTGATGTGCGCAATCGTGATTTAGCCAAAGAATGGCTAGATCTCACCAGCGGCACTGGTGCTGTCTACTTCGATGAAGACGACAATTTGATGGTCCTGATGAGAAATGGTACGAGCCAGCCCCTGGTTTCGTCATCGCTTGCTCAGAGGCTTGATCGTTGTGTCATTTATCTGGATGATGCTCATACGAGGGGTACCGACCTCAAGTTCCCTGAAGGGTTTCGAGCCGCTGTGACGTTGGGCCCCAAAGTCGCAAAGGATCGGCTGGTGCAAGGTATGATTATGGCTATCGTAGGAGAGTCAATCGAACTCATATGGATATTAGGTTGCATGAGGATGCGCAAGCTCGGTCGTGGCCACTCTGTCATGTTCTTCGCATCTCTCGAAGTCGACCAGAGTATCCGTTCTATTACCCGTAAGGAGAATCGGGACATTCGAATCAATACAGCCGACGTCCTAAAATGGGCCATTCACGAGACCTGGTCTGATATTGAACGATGGGCTCCCCACTGGGCGCAACAGGGCATGGATCATATGGCTCGTTATGACGCTTGGTCCCGTTTCTGCAAGAATGAGATCACGAAAGAGCAGTTATCCGATGTATGGCTACAGCCAGAAGCCAAATCTCTCGCTGATCTCTATGCGCCGTCTCATGAACCTCGGAGCACTTCAGGATCGGCCTCGTTAAAATTGCAGAAAGACATCGAACAGCATTGCGAATACCTCGGAGTTACCATGTCATCTGTACATAAATCACAGCTGGATGAACAAGTGGAGAGAGAAATCGATCGGGAGACCGAGAAGCAGCGGGAGGTGGAGTTACCTCCAAAGGCAAAACCGGCGAAACATTTCCTTCATCCAGACGTTACTGCATTCGTGAAGACTGGTGCTCTTCGTGCATCTGACGCCTTTCGGCCGGTCTTCATGAGCCTGGAAAACAGCTCCGCGGCTTCCATAGGAGCTCATAACTGGAGTCCATTCATCTTGGCGACAGCAGACTTCTGCAAGACAATTGAACAAACATCAACACAAGGGAGGGCGGACCAGTACTTGCGCCCAGTGCAGTGGGTTCTTTCTGGGAAAATGAAGGGCAACCGAGTACTCGTGGTTCTGAGCCCATTCGAGGTTGATCGCTTGTTGCCAGATATCAGGATCAGCGAATATGTGCACCTGCACGTCTACGCACCGCGCACGTCCAAACGCATGAAACCCACAGATGATCTTAGGTTTTATTCCATCCCCCCTGTCCCGGACGACTGGACGCCACCCTGGGATCTCATCGACCAGCTAAACGTATTCGCTGGACAGGTGTATCTCAGAGACTGGGACGCATATCTCCAGCTAACCCTCTTCCTTGACGTCCAGAAGACAGCACGAGAGGACAAGATGAGGAAACCCTTGCTGTATAATATGTTCAATCCCGAGTCTTGGAAGGACCTCACAAACGAACACCCGGATTCACTCTTACCTTCCGTCATGATGTTGCTTGCCATTCGGAGAAGAGGCCTGTCTTTTGCAGAGACACATATGGGAAAGATTCTTCAAGGACGACTTCTGACTGAAAAGGACTTTGAAGGCTCGGACCTCGGTATTGTCCAACTCTAGTAATGAACTGACACGCTGCGACGGTCAGATACAAATCAAGATGGGATCAAACAGAATACTGTCAGCTTCTAGTCCGGAGATGGGCTTGGATGGAGAAGACAGCGCTGGATCGTCGAACCTCGCGTGAGGACCCCAGCGTAGATCAGAGGGAGACAAAGATTCCGGAACAAACACGAAGCGCCTACAAAGGCACACCAATAAATTGGCAAAGCGTTTATCGGACTTTTCAGCGGCTTTTCGTAAACGTTTGCGAAAAGGACGGAAAGATACTTAGTGCGACTACTGAAAGACACATATATACATAGCACGGTTACGAGTTCTCCTTTAGTAGTTACGAGCTCTAGTTGGCTACTTCGATGATCAGAGCTTTGGGAAAATTCCTCATGGAATTGGAATAGTTCGGGCACCGATTCCGATAGTATCCTGACTCACGCGGAGCGCCCTGGCATTCGGCGACAACAAAGTTGCGTCGCAATCACAAATGTACGAATAGCCTGCACGTGAAATATATTGAGCAATCATACATTGAGTAGCTACATCGACGTGGTGTCGCCTTCTCGCGGCCACTAGTGTGTCCTCTAGGCACGCCATTGGGAATGTGTTACCGTCGTCATCGTGATGCTGTTGTCGGCCCGTCGACGGTGCTGGGCCGTCAACGACACTGCGTCGGTGTCGCTGCCGTCGTCGTGATGTCCTTCAGGCATGCAGAGGTGGAGCAGGCGAGACTGCATCCATGTTGTCACCATCATGGCTGCCATGCACGCGAGGGCGACAACGACTTGGCATTTTGATGGCGCTGGCCATCGGTAACGTTGCATCAGTCAGGTTTTGGGCATACGGTTGCGCACGATATTGTGGCATCGTTACACAACATCAGGTGGGGAAGGGTAACCGTAAGTACACCCTAAAATACCTTGGTCGTGCCGTACGTGTCGACTGGGACCTTGCAAGGGGAAAGGTGTGGCGTCAACACGGTACCGTCGTCATCTTCACATGTGTCGTAACATGACAGCTGGAGAGCAGTGGTGCCATGGCGGAGGATGCCGCATTGATGTGGTGACCTGAAAAAGAGAGGGGTGCCGGTGCCAAGGGTGCGGTGTCGACGTAGTAGTGGTGCTGACATGTCGTCTTCATTGCACATGTCACAATGTGCAAGCTGAAGGGTGGTTATGGTGAGTGCGGCATTGATGATTGATTGCTAACATGGTTGATGTAGCGGTTCAATTGTTTCTGTCCAGTGATTCAGGGAGAGCAAGTTCTCTGCGGGGTCGTGGCTGATACCAAGGAGGCAGCTGGGATGGTGACCTTGAGTATTCCATAAGATATAGCAAATTAGTCCAACCATGGTGAATATGCTGGCGATTGGAGAGTCCGAGGGGCATGCTTGGATAGGCTAATCCTATCAGAATTAAATGCCGCATGAATCGTATAACCGCATGGGCTCACCTGCAGTAAGCTTGAATCTTGGGTCATTTGTGAGAGTAATTAGCACTCCGAAACGGCACTGCCGACTGTAGAGTACTTGACATTAGTCGTGCCTGGATCCTTGAATATCAGCACCTGCACATACAAGTGGGAAGAGATTCTGATCGTATCAATGCCAGACTAGCCAATCGCCAAAGAAGTAATACAGGCCAAGGACGTTATAGCCTGCGTCAATCATGAGTATATTCTATATTTGTGGCGGAAAAGTTACCCTTGGAGGATTCGACTGCCTCGCGTTATACTGAGCGCACTGAGCCTGAAAACCGAGTGCCAAACTGACCTGGAGCACGGATGTCCAGACCTCTATATGGACCAGTCCTAGATGAGCTAACTTGTCCGGGTTCCTGGACCTTTCCTGGCCACTTCGTCTTAACGGAATGAGCGTATGCTGGGTAAAATAGATAAGTAACGAGTGAGCAAGTAAATAAACGATCACATACCTCAGTCATAGTAGTAAAGACGACTGAGATGTGTCGAGGAGAATGACTGGTCATTGAAGTGTGGAAAAACGGTACCGTATATAGTAGTGTAGATGAAAGCTAACATTTCTGACTCTTTCTCTTCTGTATATCGCAAGTGCCGGACTGACTCGCCCTTGTCCTACAGAGCTTCCTGATAATATCTGCTCAGAACGCACGCCTCTCCGAGCCTCGAGGTAAGTATACACCTGTGTTTGCCATTTCTTGTATGATACTCTTTCACGACGGTCTTCGTATTACCATGCTGAAAAGGCCTACCACTGCTCAAATCTTCGGGCACCCCCTTTGATATCCCTCTTCTGCTTAGCCAGGTCGAAGATCATTTTTTATGTCCATCGTCTACAGGTACCATTGTACGCTGATGTTGTGTTCGTAAGGGTATGTCACTCTAAATTATTCTCGTGACGAGTTATAAGCCCAGTCAACTAGAAGGTGTTTACTGAGCTTCGGCTCAGATGACGATTGATATGGTCTTTGACTCTTTTTTCCACGTGAGGCTAACCTATCGCCGTTCGGTTCGCTAGGTACTTTCATTGAGACGGGACATACTTTCTTGTAGCCATGTTCCTCCCGTCGTACTCTTCCTTTTGCAAATTATGGGAGGCTCAGTATCAATCACCTGCTACGACCTTTTGGATCAAGTTGGATCTGTGGGTCGTCTGAGAAGCGATGTCTTTTGAGGCACTGCTGTACATATGCTGAGATAGATCGATGATGGTGTCGGCTAGATGCCAGTGGACGCACAGAACAGCATAATGCTTGAGCTCTGTAGCATCGGAGTGGTAGGTAATCCTGTCGAATTATCACGATCAATTCGGTGTCAATATCAATCCCCCCAGAAGTAGAGGGTTGGTGTAATTCCCGTGGCTTTATTATGTGCGCTTGCTCGTCGGGCGCCATCTTGCGGTTGCGCACTTCGGGATTACTTCAAAATAAAATGGGAGAGAACATGCAGGACCCGAAAGAGCGTGTCAATGTGCACCCTGGACACAAAGAGACCAAGTGCAAACCATTTGATCCATCACAAAGATTTGTTCATGCGCTCCAGCACAAACTAGCTCTTTAAGGATACAAACAGACGTAGTATACAAGACGTATAGTATGTAAGGTAATTACAAGTCCATGAATCACCAACCTGGCTTGCAGCCATAGATCCCCAGAACCTAGGATCCCAACCAACAAGAAAAAGGGACGCACGTCAGATGGCCCCTGTACCAAAATCCCGGATCGCCACGAGTTCGACCCTCACATACCCCGGTACACACGCTGCAAAGTCCCGAATGTCTGACCGATCGAGTGACGATGCCTAGACAACCAGCTTGGATGGCACGCCGCACAGACTCTGCTCCTGGGTGCGTCGTACCCAGTCGAGCAGGCAGAGTGCGAATGACGGACAGTGACCGTGTCGAGGCGGTGCCAATGGGTATATTGGGTGTAGGTGTCGTTGCAGCGTGCCAACCCGGATCCGCACATCATACCCGGCTGCAGTGGCTCTGTGCCGGCCTCAGTACCGTGCCCGCTCTGAGACCTGATGCTCGGTCCTGGGCTGGCACGCAGGATGGGGGCGAAAAAACACAACTCGACGCCGCTGAGGGTTAAATGCATTATATCTGGGAACGCATGTATGAATGCGAGTACGGTTGCCACGTTTGACGCGTTATCTAAAATGAGGGTTTCAACGCGCGGAAAACGTGGTCGCTGTCTCCTCAGGTATTCGCCGGTAATCCACAGGATGTGTAGGTGGAGGACGACGAGGCGAATGAAGTCAAGGGCTGTGCATCCAAGAGCAAACACTCGACGACATTCTGCCTAGAGATCTTGGAGTCAGGGAAGACAAGTTCGAAAATGCCAGAGTGCAGGGGCATGGATGAAGGTAACGTGGTGCCAGCACCTGTGGAGCACGGGGGTGCGGAGATGGGGGAGGGTGACTGCTGACGAACTAGCAGCGGCCCCGATACCACCACCATGCATACCGGATCGGTGCGAAACTGAAGAAGTTGCCCATAGAGTATGAGAGGAGCGAATCGCGCTTGGCAAAGAACGGAACGCACTGAAATCGGTCATGGTCAGAAGGACCGTGTGTTGTTGCTATACCATCTCAACGTCAACGACGGCAGTCTTGAGAATTCCGGATTGGGCGAGTATATACAATCCGAGTCTCCCGCGAGCGTGGAGATTTACACGTCGAGGGAACTGAGTGTGTATGGGGACAGCATCTGGCTCGTATTGTGAGCGTGGGCCGGAGCAGCCGTTTCTGAATCAGAAAGGAGACGGAACGCACGAAATGTGAAGTGCTTCAATCCAGAAGAGTAGCCGAGCTACAAGAGTTTGAGGATGAGGTGAGAGACAGAATATGGGTGTCGCACGCGATGGTCCTGGGGAGATAACCTCGTTGCTTCAGCGTGGCTAGGATGGGGATTAAAGCTTAAAGTGGCATAGGGTAAGGGCGTCAAGTGTGTGGCTGTGCCACTTGGTCTTACTGATTCTCTGAGGACGTTCGGGACATGGGAATTCCCGCAAAGTCCGGCGGACTCCGGGGGACTCCCGGACTCTCACGGACTACAACGGACTAGCGCTACCCATGACCGCCACGATTGTTCACCGCAACCTGTACCC